>RJWM01041642.1:0-14773 GCA_004363535.1 Dasyprocta punctata | reverse complement strand
TCTCATTTAATATAGTTTTGAATGCAGTGTTGAACAGTAGAAGAAGTGAAGTTAGTCCTATTGACAGTGTTAACAGTCACCATCCTACCAGCATGTGGTGGGGTGTTTTCAATACTATAAATCACAGAAAACCACCAAGCACCTCTAGCAATTATATTTCTTTATGCATAAATTTATTATACATAATGAGAGAGAGAGAGACTAATTTTTTGCTAAGTAATGCGCTAATTTCTGTGGGTACAATGGCTGTGAAAATTAACATAGTTCTTTCCACTCTGGAATGTACATTAAGAAAACCAACAGCAAGAAAATGGGATACATTTTTGAGTGAAGTAAAAATAAGGTCATATTTCTATTGGAAGCTTATTACCATGTTTATAAACTCTTTGGTTAGACAAAACTTTCTCCTGTTAGAAAGTTACATGACTGATTGTATAAACAATAACGGAAAAGAAAAGCCTCAGTTAAAAGTGGAGGAGAAAACTGCTGTTGGATGAAGAGGATGCAGGAATGATACGTTAATAGGGTCTATGTGCATTTTTCTTAGATGTTATTGCTAGTCTCTTCTTGCATTTCTGGGTCTATTAAAGTGTATTTTTTAAAAAGAGTCACAAGTTATATCTAACTTTTATATCAAATTTTTCGCTACTATTTATCTAATGTGTTGATAGTCCTACTGGTGCTAATTATATTGGAGGATGCAATGCTCAACTCCTTCAAAAATATTTTCAAGTTTCATAGATGAATGTCAGTCTATGTTGGCTGTCAAACCTTCACCAGAAAACAAAACTCCAAAGCTAAATTGGAAGTAAAGTTACTTTTTCCATTTCTTCTAATAATACTCCTGCTGCTTGTTATGACATTTTTGATAAGAACAAAAATTGCAAAATAACTGTGAAACATTTCACTAATAAGTGTTTTTTTTTTAATTTATGTAACTGTTGGTCAAAATGTATCCTTTGGAAAATGTTGAAAATATCATTAATTGGTATCATAATATCTGGAAAGCTCTCTATGAATATGTAAACTAAATTAGTGTCTGCCTTCTGTACTCCAGTACAAGAGCCAAAGACAGCGCCTATAGAAATAGTAGTCCCAGGATGGAGAACGATGAAATTGAAATTAAAATTGAAACAAAAACCAGTTTGCATTTTTCTCACCCTCCCAAATCTAAAACTCTACACACTGCTTGGGAATTTTTATATAGCAATAACTTTGTAGCATTTTGCATTCTACCTTTGTTTCTTATGCCATGAAATTGAAGAATGATTTTTTTAACCCCATATATATATATTTGCAAACATAGTCATATTTTCATTGACTTTTGTTTTGGTTACCAGAAACATGAATCTATGACAAATGTATTAAACAATGGTATTACTGCACGTTCTAGTGTTTCTTTCTCACACCATTCTTTATTGTTATAAGGCACTGATTTGCTTTTAATCTTTCTGTTCTTAATTCTCTTTGTCTTGAATTCCTACTCGACAGAGTTGCTCCTTTTATCAAATCATTCCCTGATTATCCAACTCACAACAATAATTTCATTTTTCAAAGTATTTTAATATTTATTCTCTTGAACCCCTGATTATCACATAATCTTTTAATTGTTTTCAGCGTTTCACCTAAGTAGAATTTACCTTTCTGTGTAGATTGTAAGCTTGATAAGAACAACTTTTAATGGATTAGCATTCTTCGTTACAGCCTATAACTTTAGCGCTGAAAATGTGATTCTAGAGCCAGCTAAATAGGCATCAACTGCTGATCTGCTCAACTTGAGCTATACCAGAACCCTCCCAAATGTAGATAATAGGATTACTCAGTATAGAATGACTCTCAGGTGATTCACATGAGCATTATATTTTGAAGGACTTTCCTAAAATATATCAGCCCTTTATAAATGTCCATGAATAGTTGCTAGTTTATTGGTTTTAGACTAAATTCCTTTTGATATCATAACAAATAAACACAAATGGTATGGTTGAAAGAAATGAAAACTATTCTCCCACAGAATGAAAAGAGAGGTGTAAAATGAAGTTGCTTAAAAAGCTGGTTACTCCTGTGGGCTCTGAGAGATATCATCTTTTGCTTCCCATGGTTTCTAATATCTTCTGTTAAGTGTTGGTTGACATTTTTGTCTTTTACATGCATTTTCCAATCTTCTTCTCCATCTTCATATTGATTGCTGCTTGGTTTGTGAATATCAGACATTACATTTGGGGAATCCTTATATCCAGCTTGAAATCTTCTCAAGATCCTGAAGTACTGTATTTTTCTTAGAAAAGAGCCTGATTTTCAAAGAAAGTCACATTTGAAGATGCCAGGTGGATATTACTTTTGGGGGAGACTATACAACTCAAACAGCTGTTTAAAATAAAAGTGAAAGTCACTATTAATTTTTTTCATTGTGGATAAAGTGATAATCACTTTTTTAAAATTTCAGAACTCCTAAATAGTAACGTGACTTTTAAGCTTCACTGCCAAATTGACTGGCTTTTGACTTTCCTGGGACATTAGTAGGCCTCGGTGGATCATGGTGCCATGGGGACTATTCATGGCCACTGACCGCTTCCTTTCAGTCGCTGTCCACCTGACCTACTTCCCATGAATTTGTTATATCATCTGACATGATGTTCCTACCTTAGAGCAATCAGACTAAGAACTGAATTGTCTGAACCTGAGATGAGTATCAACCTTCCTCCTGGATTTTTGTTTGCCTAAGATTCTAATATGGCTCTGTACCGCACTACTACTGATTCTAATTACATTGCATTCAGTATTGCATTCAAATATTATTAATCTTGATTACTAAGTCTGAGGCCCTTCTTCAATTTTGTCCCCAAGATGAATATCTCACTTCTTTTTAACCAGAGCATAGACACTGCCTGAAACCGTCCTTAGCTCTTTATACTTTGCACTCATTGCAAGCACTGGTTTTAGCAGGAAATAATGTAAAAATAGCTATATAGTTATAAAATTAATAGTTTGTTGATTTTTAAAGATTATCTGGTCTTATTGTTATATTTGACTAGAGAAATTGAGACTCTGAGCAGTGATTTGGCTTTGATTTTAATTATTAGAAAAATTTTAGCCAATTTGGAAATATGAAACAGACCTCCCTGAATATGAAACAGATCAAAGAGAATAATTGTCATGTGGGTACAGTAAAGCACTCCTCAAAAGCATTGCATAGAATAATCAGTAAGAAGGCCAATATCAGTCTGCTCAATACTGCCTGACATCAAAACTATAGATACTGAGGTAGTAAATGCATTACATCATTTTTATTTTTCACCAATATATCTTGAGCTCCTGCTAATAGTAGGCATCCTTCTCGGTACTAATATACCATGCAAAGGAAAGACAAAATTAGTTTTCTCTTCAACATTGAATCATGGTGGCTCAAAATAGTAAGAAAGAAGAAAAGTAGAGCAAATAAGTAATTTTTGCAATGCAGATATTATCAAGTGACAATAATGGATTAAAGCAATTCAATAGAAATATGTCTCTGAGTATAAAGGGCTTTTTGAGATACTGTGGATGAGAGAAACTTCTTTGAGAAAATCACAAGTGAGAAATGTACGTTGCAAGGAGAAACTCAAGGTCTCAGTAAAGAATATTCTAGGTGGAGACAAAGATATAATTTGGAAAAGGGATAGTGCAGTGTCTTTGTAGGGAACAACACTGGCCCAACAATTTTGATAGTGCATTATGTCCATCTGCCTCTTTTGAACTCTGTATTTTATAAGCATTTTTATCGGGGTTATTTGAATTTTTTACCAGCATTTATAAAATCTAGTGAACCCCAGTACAGAAACTGAAATAACTCACAAAATTAGATATTCAAATATAAACTAATTAAATGCATCAGTCTCTCAGTGGAAGTAGCCACAATCAAGCTCTTGACATCCACATGTTGTACTATATTTGCATTGTTAAAATCATTTGGATTGTTCATACTCATCATAGCAAGCACAATGGTGAAATGCAAGTTTCTGTAATCTATACCTAGTTTTTAATTACAGATTAAATTTTTTGGTAATAACTTCACATTGTTTAGATTACTTTTTTAAAAAACTGGACCTGGATAATACTTAAGGAGTAAACTCTGTATTACACATGGATCATTTATTTAGCAACATGGCATTTATTCGTGCCTCTTCCCACAGCTGCATAAATTGGTACTTAGGTAATCTAATCCTAAACATTTGGATAGGGATTCATATTAACATAAAAGATGTATCAGTTCTCATAGGGAATTGATTGTCCTCTTATTTTATGTGAGCTTCACATACAGCAATTCACATGAACCACTCAACATGTGTCAGCTGTTTACTTACTAGTATTGTTACTATTTCATTACATGAAACATAACTGAAAAACATGGTGAATATTTAAATTAAAAAATCATTATAGTAAAAGACATATTGCCACTAATCCCCACCAAAGACTTTCCCTCAGTTTAAACACACTTATCCTATCACTGTTGCCACTTTTGAAGCACTTGTAGACATTCCTTTTCTGATTCTCCTTAATAGCCCTGTCTTGGTTGCTTCAGTGTCCTGAATTGATTCAAAATGTTTCTTAAGTGATCATCTTGGCTTCGAAGAAGAGTCAAAAGCTGCATGGTGCCAGATTCAGTGACTAAGGTAGATGGGACACACCATAATGTTTTTATGAGCCCTCCTTTCCATTGGATATCACTTGGCAGCAGCGTTCGTTATAGTTTTGATCACAGCTGGTAAAGAAACTCATAAAAGAATACTGCCAGAACAGCCTCAGAAAATAGCAAGAATGTTGGACTAAGTGTCTCTAAAGAAACAGGGAATATTTGGGGGTGGTTAATAGCAATGCGTCTTTTATTGTAAGACTGTTTTCCTGTTTTAAGCATTCGCATGTGGTTTGGTTACACTTGGTAATCCTCAATGTGTCAGACCTAAACCTAGACAAAGACATACATACTCTGAGAGAGACTCCTTGCCAATAACAACTTGAGATTTTTTAAACTGATATATATAAGCAAATTTTTGCATGACGGTGTGTATCTTAGTTGCTTTTCTTATTGCTGAGACAAAATTTCCAATGCCCAAAGGAGGGAATGTTTATTTCAGCTCATATACTTCATAATCACTGGTTCTGAGGCAGCATGACACGGCAGAGCGGCATCACAGAGAGGGAACAGGGCAGGAAGAAGGCAGCAAGCAGCTCCAGCAACAGCAACAAAAACTATCTTTTTTCTACCCTTTTATATTTCATCTATGACACAAACCTATTGATTGAAGCTACTCATACTCAGGTTGGGGTTTCCATTACCCATAACCTTAATCCAAGTGTCACACTCCTAACCCACATTCACACACCCTAACCCATTCACCTTCGAAACTCTCTCCCTAATGACTGTGTTAGGCTTTGGGGGGACCTCTAGATACAAGTCATAATAGTGAGATAGTATGTGATATTTTTATCTATGTATGCATGTTACATTGTTTAAAATTCAACACCTCAATCCCTACAAACATTTATCATCTATTTACCATGAAAATATTTACAGTTTTGTCTTTTAGCTTCTTGAGATATGCAGTATGCAATTATCTATACTCACTCTACTGGACCCTGCACTAGCAGATTAGAAATACTTAATCTAAATGTAACTTGGTATCAATTCTGCACCTCCACCACCCTCTAATAATTACCTTTCGATTCTCAACTTCTATGGTATCAACTACTTTGGATTCTGTATATGAGTGAGACTATGCAATAGTTTTCTTTCTCTGCCTTGCTTATTTCATTTAACTTACAATCTTTAGTTTCATTGATATTATCACAAATGATAAGGTTTCCTTATTATTTATGGCTGAATAGTGCTCCATTGTGTCTATGTAGCACATTTTCTTCATTCATTGATTAGTTCATTAAAAATCAGTTGATCTATTTTTTGGCTATTTTGAATAGCAAACCCATTCACCAAAAACATGACCTCAAATGGGTTAAAGACTTAATATAAGAACTGAAATAAGAAAACCGCTAGAATAAAATCTAATGGATGTATTTTTGCTATATTATCTTTAGAACATACAAAGGGTGCTCAAATATACTGAATGTTTAAATTTGAAAAACAAAATATAGCAAGGGATGCATTGCTCTTTATTTCTCTCAAAATGTTCCTCCTGGATTCAAACACACTCTCAACTATTTTCTCACTTCCTGAAGCAGTTCTGCAAATTCTCTTTCAGAAATGTCTTTACAAATTGTGGTCAAAATCCCAGTGAATATTATCTTCCAGGGCCATTTGAAAGGAAGGTAGGCTCATAAAAACATTATGGTGCTTCCTAGTCCACCTTATTCACCAGATCTGGCACCTACTAACTTTTGTCTCTTCCTCAAAATCAAACTGAATATGAAAGGTATCTGTTTAAGACATCAAGGCAAACACAGTAGCGCAACTAAATCCACTCACAGAAGACTTCCAGAACTGCTGCAGAAAGTTGCAAAAATAGTGGAATAGATACATTTAAAAACAGGGAGCAGGTTATAAAGGGGATTAATGACATTGTTTTCTTATTATACTTTGTTTAATTAATTAATTAATTATTGTACCAGGGATTGAACTCACAACCTCGTGCCTGCCAGGCAGGCACTTAAGCCACTGAGATAAATCCCCAGCCACTTTGTTTAATTTAAACACACAGTATATTTTGGTTCTACTTTACATCATATGGAAGTTCTATTTTTTAATTTTTTAAGGTACAGCAATTTTTAAAGGCTGTACCAACTTATGTCCCCTCCAACAGTGGTCAAATGTTCCCTTTGCTTCATGTCCTCACCAGTACTTGTTACATTAGTGTTTTTGATAGTAGTCATTCTCCCTGGACTGAGGTAGTATCTATTTGTGATTTTGATTACTATTCCTCTGATGAATAGTGATTTAAGCATTGTTGAGCTTTTTTTTTCCCCATTTCTCTTTTGGGTATTTGTATGCCTTTTGGAGAAATGCCTATGTAGGTGGACAGATAACCTTTATTTAGGATTTTAACTCTATCAGGTGGGTAAATTGAGAATACTTTCTTCCATTCTTTAGATTGTATCTTGCCTCTAATTATGGTGCCTGTGGTGCAGTAATTTTTATTTTGATGTAATCCAATTTTTTTGTTGTGCTTTCTTTCTCTGTACTTTGTGTGCTTCTTCCAAAAAAAAAAAAAAAAAAAAAAAAGAAACCTAGCTATTCCAATATGTTGTAGCATTTCCCTTGCTTTTTCTAGCAACTTCATTGTTTCTGCTCTTCCATTTAAATCTTTAATTTATTTAGAATGATTTTTATAATTATTGTGAGAGTTTCATTCTGTGCTCATGGATACTCAATTTTCCCAGCACCATTAATTGAGGAAAGAAAAAAATTTCCTTTCCTTAATAAATGATTCTAGCTCTCTTTAAGAAAATGTTGTCTAGCACTGTGAGTCAAATAAATCTTTATGCTTTTTGAAGTAGTCAGGCTTAGGCATTCTGTGATAGCAGCAAAAATAAGACGAAAGCAAGGATTTCTTGTCGTGCTATATTTAATATATGGCATGAGAATTAAAAAATAATGTCTTTCCTTTGCTGAATTCAATTCATCTGCTGCTAAAATCACATGGAAACAATAGGAAGAAATGTTTATCAGAGTAAGTTAATGTTGATATTTCAGGGTATGACTTGGGCCATTCTCTTTGGTAGGGTAAATAAGAAATCAGAGTGACAGAAAGCATGAAAAAGAAACGTACAGTTTTGTTGTTGTTTGTTTGTTCGTTTTTGGTACCGGGGATTGAACTCACACCTTGCACCTGCCAGGTAGGTGCTTACACCACTGAGCTAAATCCCCAGTCCTAAACGTACATTTATTACGTAGAAAATTTCAAATGAAAGGTGAGTGTCTGAGCAACTTTCTTGGCAGTGAGACAAAATACCAAACTCCCAGCATTTAAAAGGAAAGAGGTTTATTTTGGTTCATGTTTGCAGTTCATGCTCAGCTGGCTCCGTGGCTGAAATGGAATGGTAGAAGAGTCTGGCAGAGAGCTACTCACATTACAAAAGCATCTAGAAAGCAGAGAAAGAAGGAGGAACTGGGGCAGGAGATATACCTTTCCAGTTACTCCCCTAGTGTCCTGCCTTCTACTTGACCCTCCTAAGCACACTCAGGAGCTGACTCTAATAAAGGATGAATCCGCTGATGAATATTGTGCCCCATGATCTAACTGCCATTGAAAGCCTGACCTGTGAACACATGAGAATTTGAAGGGACATCGTAGATCTAAACCATTACACTGAGAGATGCCAGAAGTATACTCTAGGGCAATGAATCTCACCTCCAATGAGCCTTAACAGTCATATAATGATACTCCAGACATGGCAAGACTTAAAGAAACTGCAGTACAAAGACCTGGTTAGCTAGCAAGAGATGTGTCGTTTTTGATGGAGCAATAGATCAGCATTTCGAGCACAGGAGAGAAGGTTTTAAATCTCGAAATCTTACTCTTCCTAGAAAGATGTGAATAGGGACAACACGAACTGATTTTCTGTAACTATGTGAATGTTTCTATAAATCAGAGAGTTCTGGTTAGTGCTGGCATCAATATCCTGGGGCACACCTCACTGGGTAGTAATATTATTAGCTTTAAAGAGGCCAATATTAATAGCTCTCTTTAGACAAGAAGCTGATCATGTGGGGATGGTAACCAGCAGCAGGATGGAGATCTGTGTTGGTTGACTGTCCTCCCATGATGGGCCTTCTCCATGGATTCCCATGCAATCTGACTTCATGGACCATCATGACAATAACCAGAAGTTCTTGTTGTATACTTTTCACTCCACATACACCTACTTACCATTGCATATTTACCAGTTTTATCTTTCTTTATATTAGGGCCTGAGCTTAATTTATCTAGACCAGTTGGGGAGTTAACTTACCTGGCTGTGTGAACGGGAGAGGAAGAGCAGGCCATGACAATATAAAACCATATATGCATCTCCACTGTAGCTGGCTAGAGATAATGGGGAAATGAAATGAGAACTCAAAGCTCTTGTTTTAGAAGACCATAATAAGACATTCTAGGAGGTGATGAATGTGTTCCTTTGTATATATGATTTATATGGATTCAAGATATGTTTTATTTGATGCACAGTTGAAGCTTCATTTATTAAATGAATGTTGCTCAGTGTCAGTTACTGTGTCCCAAATACCCCCAATTAATGTCTCTAACAGGGAATTTTAAATCAGGCAGAATTCTGAGTAAGCAGGCAGCAATGGAGAAATTATGGAGCATACAGTCTTAGGTTTGTACAGACAGTTCTGAAGTATGATTTTGGCTTTGTTTGCTATATGACTGTGTTCAGTACATTTAAACCCTCTGAACTTTTGTTCTCTATTCTGTAAAAGGAGGCAAACATCATTCCACAGAAATGTTAATTGAATAGGTTTCTATGAAGTTGTAAGTGCTACAGAGCACTTAGCTCAGTGACATATATATTTATATATCGCTTTTTGTAGAAATTGTAGGAAAGTAAATGGAAATTTCAGCAGCAAACACTGAAAAAAATCCCATAGAAGATCATTCCATGTGATCAGTTACCTCATGTATCTCTGGGTAGTGCTAATTTTGGAAAAGTAGCAAAGAGGGTGCCACAATATTTGAGAATACTGTCACCCATACACTTGCTTTGTAGTAAGGCTATTAAAATCATTTTACATTTTGTCACTCAAACCTTAGAAGTCCAATGAAATATGTCTATACTCAGGACCAGAACTCAATGAACCATTTCCCTACATTTTTTTTTTTATTTTTTAATTTTATTTTTGCCACTCTTCAGTTACAATGTTTGTTAAGGAAGAAATTTGTAGCACTCAACCATCTGAAACATTTAGTAATAAGGCAGGAGTTCTCTGAAAATCCCCAAGGGCCATATATAAAATAATTATTTTAGTCCTTGTATTTTATGTGTATCTGAAAGTGAAGTAAAGTCTACATACACAATATTTTACCCTTAATATTAGAGGAACTCTTGCTGCTTTACATTCTTTCAAATGTTTTTTGTGGATACAGAGTGAAATTTGTGTTTTAGCCTCAAGAGTATTGGAAATAGCAAAATATTGGTTGACTTTTGAATTTTGGATGCTTGACTAATTGTTTTTTCTCTAGTTTGCTCACATGTGGCAAATAGTATAAAGTGAGATAGAATTACTGGAAGGCCACAAACAGCAGTGCTTATGTTTTTCCTTTATATCCTACACTTATTTTATTTCTTGCTATCATCACACTCCTTCTTTACATCGTTCCTTCAGAAACTGAAGAAAAATGTGGGGGAGCTCGTATTGGTTTGGTTGCCTATTTATTTTCACATCATATCACTGTCAGTGTAATTGACCACGAAAGTACACATTAAATGGTTGATCATAAAATAAAGCATTGTTGGCATGTGGAACAGTGACAAAATAACACAGCATTGAGTTTATTTTAATTAAAACAGTCCTTTTCTGCCTGGTGTACTGAGCTATTTTCACTCTGACAGAAACTAGTAAGTATTGTAGAGTATGAATGAGGAGCCCAAGGCATCCAATTTAATTAATTCTAAAGATCTGTCCACCACTGTACAAGATCCTGAAGTTCAAGTACCATGACCTTGATGATGACAAGTTATACAGTTTATTATCCAATACACAGTAGATACCTTTCTGTTTCTAGCAAAAGGGTTCAGATATTGGAAATCATGATTGGGTGCTGATAGTTAAGAGGCTTTGCTTGGTCCTTTCCTTCCTCTCCCTCTCATGAACGCAAGCCATAGAAGTCGAAGTGGGGACAAACACCCTAGTCAGGAAAGTCACAATGAAGGAGGTGCTTCACTGTTTAGTGGGTTGTATTTGTGTCTTGTCCTAATGGCCAGTACTGGCCAGGCACATGTACCTATTTCAGTCATCCTGAATGTTGGCTGGTAACTCTCAGACTTTCATTCTCTGAAGAATGGCTCTTAGCTGAATTCTATAGAGATTGTTCCAGCATACTTTGGCCAATGGTTGCCTGGCAAGAGAATACAGAAGATAAGGCTCTCCTCGTCTCTAGACTAAATCAGCAGTGTAATTTGTGCTGTAAAATTCACTTGTGAAGTCTATTCTTGTTTACTTTCCCTTCCTAACCTTTCCCTAAAATGTCTAATCTACACAAATCATCTCAAAGTACTTTTATTGGTATACTCTGTAGGAATGCTTGCCTAAACAACAGAACACTAGGAAATTTTAAAAGAGGCTAAATCACTCATCACATTATATTACCTTGTTATCTCAGTGCTATGCTCTAAAAAATTGTCTTTATTATTAACACTATGGAAAAATTTGTCTCCATACATTGGAGATACATAGGACACAAATACACACTCACACACACACACACACACACACACACATACATACAGATGCATAGACCTAGTGATGGGTTTGTGACTAAGAATAAGCATGGATATTTAAGAGAAAAATAATCAGAATATGAAATCAAAGTTGTAGAAACATTTAAATTGCTACTATGTCACATGGATAAGTGTGTAAGTCTATCATCGTATGTAAGGATTATTATAATCAGGTCTGACATCACAGTCTTTACTGTCTACTTCTAAAATATGCAAAATTGTTATAATTCCACTCTGTATTTAAAAATAAAACAAATATACAATAATATAATAAAGCCTAAAAAGTAAGAATACCATTGCCTTGGTTTTAGTAATGCTCTATTAAATGAAGTACACGTCTTCACAAGTATAGCAATATATGCGCTGATGTGGGAATCCCTTAAAAAAGGGTAAGAAGAAGCACAAAAGATGTTGAAATTTGGATTAAGGGATATATTCTGATTCCCAATTGAGTAAAATTTATACTGTATGTAATTAGAAGTTCTTGCTTACCAGACAGACACCAAATTTATCTTCTTTTTTCTGTTTACCAAGTAAAAGCATGAGCAGAAAGTACTGTTTCCAGCACATTCATCCTCTGAAACCACTACCTACTCCAGGGAACAAAGAACCTAACGTCCCAGGCTCTTATGGAATTATCTCATGGCTCTTGTTGATGTTTAATTCTCTTCACCATAGAAGACCTTCAATCTGCACATTGGTGGTACCCTTTATGCAAATCACAGAATTATATGCAAGCATATGTGTTTGATAATAATGATATGCTGCATTATAGTAGATTTAATGGAATTTATGAACCATCTTTCCTAACAAAAAATTATTAACCTTTCAAAATTGTGTATGGACATTATGAAGCCTCGCATCTTATATTGATATCACTGTCAGAGCCTTCTGTGTTAATATAAAACAGATAACCTATTAAATGAGTCATATTTTTAAAGTGTGCAATAAGTAAGGTTACTCATGATTAAAGAGTCTCCTTAATGGAATTAACATTTTTAAATAGTAAAATAGAAAAATTTACTTGCATTTATAGTATCAACCATACAAGACTAGGGTAGAAGGACTAAGAGTTTGTTTTTGCATCATTGTTTTGTCATAAGCTCATATTCTTGTCCTTATTCACATGGTGATGATGTAATAAATAAACTTTATTTTTAATAAAATATATTGATGGTGCCTACTATCCTCAGAATGATTTATAAAACAGCCCCTTCTATCATACATTTATATCTGAAGTCTCCACCCATACATGTCCTATGTACTCCCATAGTTAGGAGAAGCAGTCATCTAAGAAAAATGATCCAAACTTTCCTATTCAACTTAGGCTTTAGTAGGCTTAAATCCCAGTAAGTAGAATCACATTTTTGTCACCAACAATGATGAGAAATTTTTCTTTCTGTATACAATCAGAAACAGTGTTCTCTATCCATGGCATTTACTATCTGAGCCCAAAGACCGTGTCATAGACTCATTTAATCCCCACTTAACAGCTTCTGTGAGTCTTTGTAACTCTACTGAGTAGAGTTTGTCCATCCTTCTAGTGTCTGAAGAAAGAATAAATACTAAGCCACAAATTTAATTCACTATAAAATTCAGAAATAACTGGGAGGAGAATTTTTTTAATGGAAGCCTGACCTATGAAAATTTAATTTTGAGGAGAAATATCTTCATAGGCTGTGTTGTCTGAAGTACTTTGGTTACTTTACAAATTTAAATTGTGCCCTAAAGTTTAAAGTTGCAGAATTTCTGGTCTTTATTCCCCTCTTCTTTAGATGCAAAATAGATTAATTTTCATTAACCCTATAACCACTTCTCAACATTGTCCCCGTTGCAGTTATAAAACTGATTACTGCTGTATTTGGTTTATCTCCCAGTAATATTTGCTACCATCCACTTATTCTTCCTGTATCTAGGTTTTACAGAACCAGATTACCTTTTTTGAGAAAAGTTTGAACAATTAAAATCAATTAGATATTAAAGTACTTTTGAATAATTAATTTACAGTATTTCAAAGGGACATTTATAAGTTAACTTTTTCCTGGGATCAGATGTGAAAAACTAATCAATTATAGTATTTCTTAATCAGAGAAGAAAAGAAACTAGGGAAAATGAACTAACAAAATAGCTAAAAACTCACATGTTCATTTTTAGGGTCAGTGTAATTAAGGACATGGTGGATACCAATAAAGAAGATGCAATATTTATTTGCCATTTGTATTTCTTTCTCTGAGAAGTGTGTATTCATCTCAGATGCCCATTTTTGGATTGGGTCCTTGAATTTTAGGGGCCTGATTTCTTTTAATTCTTTATATGATTTAGATAGAAGTCCTTTGTCTGATGGACAATTGGCTATGATATTTTCCCAGTTTGTGAGTTTTCTTTTCACTCTGTTGGAGATTTCCTTTGACATGCAAAAACTTTTTAGTAGGATGAGATCCCAGGTGTTGATTCTGGGAAGTGTTTCCCATGCTATCTGATTTTTGTTCATGAACTCTCTGCCTACTCCTATGTCATCAAGATTTTTACCTACTCTGTCTTCTAGTAGGTTTAGTGTCTCTATTTTTATATTCAGACCTTTGATCCATTTTGACTTCATTTTAGTGCATGATGATAGGCGTGGATCTAGTTTTAGTTTACAGCATATAGAAAGCCAGTTTCTCCAGCACCATTTGTTAAAGAGGCTGTCTTTCTTCCAATGTACACGTTTGTCCCTTTGTCAAAGATGAGGTGGCTGACTGTGTTTGTAGTTGTGGCTGTATCTTCTAATCTATTCCATTGATCTTCAGGTCTATTTTGATTCCAGTACCATGCTGATTTTATCACAGTAGCTTTGTAGTATAGTTTCAAATCAGGGATTGTGATGCCTCCTGCCTTTCCTTTGTTGCCCAGAATTGCCTTTGCTATTCTAGGTCTTTTCTGGTTCCAGATAAATTTCAGGAATGCTTTCTCTAGCTCTGTGAGGTAGGCAGGTGGTATTTTGATTGGGATTGCATTGAATCTGTATAATAATTTTGGGAGAATGGTCATTTTCACGATATTTGTTCTTCCTATCCATGAACAGGGAATATCTTTCCATTTTCTGAAATCTTCTTCAATTTCCTTCTTTAGAGTAATGTAATTTTCATTGTATAGATCTTTTACTTTCTTTGTTAGATTGATTCCTAAGTATTTCATTTTTTTGGATGTTATAGTGAAGGGTGTGGTTTCCCTTATTTCTCTGTCAGTGACTTTGTTGTTTGTGTACAGGAATGCTATTGATTTTTGAGTGTTCACCTTGTATCCAGCTACATTACTAAATTTAGTTATTACTTCTAAAAGTCTTCTAATGGATTTTTGGGAGTCT
>RJWM01041641.1:0-14741 GCA_004363535.1 Dasyprocta punctata | reverse complement strand
TTTCTTTTTTTTTTTTTTTTTTTTTTTTTTTTTTTTTTTTTTTTTGTGGCACCAGGGATTGAACTCACAACCTCACACCTACCAAACAGGCACTTAAGCCACTGAGCCAAACTCGTGGCCCTAGTTTTTTGAGGTAGGGTTGCACTATGTAGCTCTGGCCAGCCTTGCACTTGCGTAGTAGCCCAGGCTGGCTTCGAACTCACAATGCTCCGCCTGCCTCAGCCTCCCAAGTGCTGGGATTAAAGGCGTGCCACCACGCCCGGCTAAGTCCCCATAGTTCTTATCCAATGTATTCTGCTTTTAATTAACTGCTGTGCATCAAAGTGGTTGTACAACAGGCTTCACATGGGTGCAAAAACAGCTACATCCTGGGATTAACATGCTTATAGTGAGCCCACTGCTTAAAATTGTACAAAAACCCCTTCTAATACCTAATTAAAATGCATGCAAACCTTTGACATGGCCAGATGACAAGCCTTATGGAATCTTCTCCAGTTTACTGAGGGCGGCACACCTACCATAACTGATGCATTCTTGGAATGGTTAAAAGCATCTATGCTGTAAGTGCATGAAGAAAAGTATCCCATGTTATGGATCATTAATACAGAATGGGTTTAGATTCATCTTGCATATTATCCTTAAAAAGCAATTAAAGTATAATTGCAAGACTCTGAAAGGCAATACTATGAAAGGCCTATCAATATGACTTAGCTAAGCCTCCATGAAACGCTGATAAGTAATTACATATTTTGAGGAAGCAGTCATTCCCTACTTAGAAGAATGCTTCTCATCTGCCAGGCACCGAACTAGGAACTTTACCTACTGTCATCTCATGTGATTCTGACATGGCAGATTAGTTTTCATATTGAGGTGACAAAACCAAGGTTCAGAGAAGTAACTTGCTAAAAGTCATAGCCAGAGGATAGTAAAGCCAAGATCTGAACTTAGGTCACTCAAACCCGGAAGGCTGTGGCTCTGTAGGCCACAAGAGAAGCCTTCCTGACTTTATCAAAATATCAGTCTGGCTACCCTACAGCCATTTCCTCTCTGGGTTCTAGGTCTCTGGAACTTTCCTGTCAGTTACAGGCATGCTCCTCCAGTTCCCAGGTTTTATTTGCCTTGTCATAAGGCAAATAAAAATTACAAAAATCCACTGGAAGAGCTAAAATGGAAAAGAAATTCTAGTAAGTGTTGGTAAGGATGCAGAACAACCAGAACTCTAACAATACTGGTAGAAGTGTAACTTAGTACAACTAATTTGGAAATACATCTAGATATATTTATATATACAAACAGACACATTTATTTCTGTCTTTGCAATTCCATTCCAGATGTAATGCCAATAGAAATACATTCACCAAAAGAAATATACAAGAATATTCACAGGAGCACTATTATTAGTAGTCCCAAGCTGGAAGCACTCTGAGTGTACATCAAAAGTGGAATGGAGAAGTAAATTATTCACATAGCAATTTTTACTTTGTGAAAATTCACCAAACTGTATACTAAAAATTTGTGTACTTCTCTAATGAAAATTTTATGTGGGAGTTTTTAAGAAGTATCTAGTAGAAGCCGGGCATGGTGGCGCACACCTTTAATCCCAGCACTCGGGAGGCTGAGGTAGGAGGAGCATTGTGAGTTTGAGGCCGGCTTGGGCTACAGTGTGAATGCAAGGCCAGTCTGAACTACATAGTGCAACTCTGCCTCAAAAAACTAGGGCCAGGAATTTGGCTCAGTGGCCTAAGTGCCTGCCTGGCAGGTGTGAAGTTGTGAGTTCGATCCCTGGTGCCACAAAAAAAAAAAAAAAAAAAAGTATCTAGAAGAATATTTGGAATTTGTTTAAAAAAAAAAAAAACAAGGAAACCATTTTGACCTGACATCTACCCAACCATAAGGCTCATTTTCTCTGCTCTTCATCATTTTTTTTTTCAAATATTTGACTCCAGTTGCTTAAACCCTAATTTGCCACCCAACTTTCTCCAATCTAGCTTGAACTGCCCCATTTAATCTCTTCTTTTCAAGGTTACCAAGGAAATCCAAATGGCTAGATCTAACTGATATTTCTCTGTCTTTATCCTTCCTGTCGAACCATTTCTTAGCCTCCAAAGCTCTGTGCCCTTGGCTTTCCTCCTACCTCAAAGACCCTTTGCTGGTTCTTTCCCTCTCCATTCTCAAATGCTGGGAGTGCCCATTGTGTCCTGGACTTCCCTCTCCATCCACACAAGTGGCTTTCAGTACCTTTGTTAAACTATTTAAAGATGAGACTCCTGCCCTCATCTCCTCTATGCTGACCGTGGGCCAACATCATCTTTCACAGACTATTTCCCTCCTTAGGCCCTCTGAGTTGGCTGTTTGTTCCTTCTGCCTGGAACAGTCTCCCTAAAACACCACATGCATCCAGCGGTCAGCTTCAAGGTCACTTTGTAATCTTATGTACAACCCTTGGTACTAGCTGGTATTTTCCGATTACTTATTAAGTACCTTCCCTAACCAAAACAGAACCTCTGTGGGGGCAGCGATGTTGTGCTCTGCCATATTTCCAGAGTCTAGAGTAGTTTTTTGGAAGAAAGAACAGCTTCCAACTCAGCTTTGATTCTTGCCTCTCTCCAATTCTTTATTTTATATAAGGCATTATCCTCTCCTGTCCTCCCCACAACACACACTTGCAGCTCCTTAACAGATTTTAGAATATAAATCCCCACTCCTCACATGGTTAAAAGCCCCTGCTCCTTCTCTGATTCATGTTGTGTTCCTTTTCTCATCCACTGAGCTCCAGCCACAGTGGCTTTTCCGCTCTCCAAGCACAGGCGTCCCTCCTGTCTTGGGCCTCTGCCCCTGCTCTCTTGCCTCAATTGTTCTTTCCTGTCCTCCAGTTCTCAGCTTAAACCTCTCTCTCTCAAGGAGTCCTCCCCAGGGAGGCTGTCTCCCTGCCTCTGCTTTCCTTCGGAACTATTACAGCCTGTAATTCACGCTTGTGGCTTTGCAGTCCACAGTTACCTCCCAGGGTAGGAACTTCGTCTGGCTTCATCTTTTGACCTGCGGCATCCAGCACGCTGCCGCTTCACCACAGCCACCTAAAAAAACGTGTGGAGCGGACACGCTGAGGTCAGAGGACATTCATATCCTATGGGTATGGCTGATGAGGCAAGTACTCGTTATTTCTCCATAGGGCCAAAAGTATTTTCTCGATATTTATAGTGACAAAGTGTCTATGAGAAAGAAATATCCTTTATGAAAAATGAAGATTAGACAGGTCACTTAAGCTTTCTGTCTCCTCACCTACAAGAAAGAAGTAACACTTCCCATGTTAGAGAGTAATTGCAGGGATAAGAAATAACGCACATAAAGTACCCAGCCAATAGTAAGCATTTGATAAACAGCACATAAAGGATATTATTTAACTATAAGTTACAATTCTAAAATGGCTGCAGTCTACAGACTTCACATTGGCTTTTGGCTGGAAATCCCAAGGACTCTTTTTCTCTCTGGTCACCCAAAACTTGGGTTTCCTACCACCCAAGACCCTGACACAGCTGACACTATCCACATGATAAAGAACCACCTGTTTCTTGAGAACTCACCTGAAAATTAAAATCATCTCTCAACTCAGAAGGCTGCTTGTTTTTAAAAATAAGCTGGCCAGGCAAGATACTTGAACTTCGCTGCAACTATTAAATTTAAAGCAGAATCTCAGAGTTGCAACTGGAATTTTCCAGTCAATCTGCCTGGGGTATTCACTATAACTTGGGAAATTTTTAAACACTAGTACAACACAATGAGCAAAAAAAAAAAGTGGGCAACTGTTGCACTTGCAAGTAAGAAACCTGTAGGACACTATAATGCCAACTGGTATCACCGGCTATGTATAGGACAATGTAGCATGCTGTCTCTGATACTGAATTCTTTCTGAGATGTTTATTTCTTGGAATGAAGAATTCAGAACACCTAAGTCACAGCAGAGACAAATATATAGTAGAACTTTAGAACCCAAGGCTGAATTAGAACAAGCAGCCCTGCTCAAGTCAGGCACAGGCTAGGGACATCAATGAGGATATTTCACAAGGGTAGAACTCAGCAAAAGAAAAATGTTCCAATGGCTTTATATCCTAATAGACATTTTCTATTCTCCAAAGTAGTCTATTGGACGTGGATAATGGATAATACATATTTTGTAGAAAAGAATTTTATTTCAAGGATAAACTGTGTAGAAGACAAAACCGTTGTGTGTGGGCGGGGGGGATTTGTCCCCAAATGTTTTGTTTTGTTTTTAGAATCGTCAGACCTGATCTAAAATCCAGGCTGTCACACTGAGTGAGTATACTTGAATAAGCTGCATCTCTAAGTTTCAAACTAAGAGAAATAAACTTCCCTAGCCCTCCAGGCTGGACACTGAAGAGGTGCTCAGTACTAGCAGAAAATCAACCTTCATTGGACTTTTCAATCTTCTGTAAAGAGCAGAGGGGAGGTTGGCAATGCCGGAAATGGTAGGTATTTTAATCAGGCACAGAGTTAATGAGGATTAAATATCTGCCTCGCTCCATAACAGCATCCAGAGCCTCCATGCACACTAATGTCAATGACTTCAAAGACACTAGGTCCAGAGGCTCCTCTTTGCTTCATTCCCCAAGTTATACTTCAATATAAAGGACTGGAGCTTTAGGAGATAATCTCCTATGCTGTTATTTCAAACGGCAGATGAGAAAATTGGAAGAACTATCCCGACTGGAGATTTCTCAAGTGTCTTCTCCGACAAACTTAGAAGATTTTATTTTCTAACAACAAAGTAAAAACACTCCAAAACACTTAATATGTGCTAAGTGAATTATGTCTGCATCTATGGCCTCATTCAATACATTAATCCCACAAAATTTAGAATTAAAATGTTCATTTTATGAATGAGACTGGATCGTGAGGGTTAGGTAACAGGATCCGCGTCACACAGCTAGCAGGCAACAGATGTAAATGTAAGTTCTGTGACTAATTTGGGGTCTCATAGAAAGAGGGGGCTGCTTGCTTCATTCTTTTTTTTTTTTTTTTTTTTTTTTTTTTTTTTTTTTTTTTTTTTTTTTTTTTTTTTTTGGTACTGGGGATCGAACTCACAACCTAGCACCTGCCAGGCAGGCGTTTATGCCGCTGAACTAAATTTCCGGCCCTATTTTATGAGACAGGTCTCACTATGCAGTTCAGGCTGGTCTTGAATTCACTTTGTAGCCTAGGCTGGTCTCGAACTCACAATGATCCTCCTGCCTCAGCCTCTACTTGCATCATTCTTATTGCCTACACTTAGCACTGTTAATTCAAGAGCTTTAATGTAAGAGAAAACAATGGAAATCACCTATTGTGGCTGGTGGGAAGAAATATTTAAGACTAGTTCTGACTTCCTTCTATGTACTCAGCAACCCAACCTTTCCACACTTGAGCACTTGGTTTTATTTATTTATTTATTTATTTTTTGCAGCACTGGGGATCAAACTCACAACTTGGCGCCTGCCACATAGGTGCATAAGCCACTGAGCCAAACTGCCGGCCCTAGTTTTTAGAGGCAGGGTTGCACTATGTAGCTCAGGCCGGCCTTGCACTCACTTTGTAGCCCAAGCGGGCCTCGAATTCACAACGCTGCTCCTACCTCAGCCTCCGGAGTGCTGGGATTAAAGGCGTGCACCACCACGCCCGACTAGCACTTGGTAAAAAAAAATAAAATTAAATTAAAAAAATATATATATATATATATATAACAGAAAAAACATTCCTAGGGAACTAGAATTTTCATTTATACATTCAACAGGTCATGTGTATTTCTTATTTTCAACAATTTAAGGGTAATAGTGACACAGACCTCCAAATCTCTCAAATTCTTTAACACCTAAGATACATTGTTTCTATCCTTGCCCACCTTTGGCTCTAGATGAGGTCTGCATTTCTGTTTTGTTTTGTTTTTGTAATACTAGGGATCCAACCCAGGGCCTCACATATGCTTGGCAAGCTCTCTACCACTGAGCTACACCCCTCAGTCCTGTGAAGGGTTTTAAACTGCCTCAATGGCAGCTAATGCTTCCTTATGCTCTTCTTTTTTTTTTTTTTTTTTTTTTTTTTTTGCGGCACCGGGGATTGAACTCACCACCTCGCGCCTGTCAGGGCAGGCGCTTAAGCCACTGAGTCAAACTCCCGGCCCTGGTTTTTTGAGGCAGGGTTGCACTGTGTAGCTCAGGCCAGCCTTGCACTCCCGTTGTAGCCCAAGCTGGCCTCGAACTCACAATGCTCCGCCTACCTCAGCCTCCCGAGTGCTGGGTTTAAAGGCGTGCGCCACCACGCCCGGCTTCTTATGCTCTTCTTAATAAATCTTCTCATGAGGTAACTGTTACATGACAATGAAAGCTAATTCACAGCACTCAGTGCCTTACTTTCCTTGCACTTAGCTTCAGCTCTCCTATTATTCTTTTACTCCTGCAAATGCCAACTTCTTTTTTTGGGGGGGTGGCAGGGGGTGGATACAGAGGATTGAACTCACAACCTCGTGCCTGCCAGGCAAGTGCTTACGCCACTGAGCTAAATCCCCGGCCCTATTTTTTGAGATAGAGTCTCGCTATGTAGTCCAGGCTGGCCTTGAACTCGCTTTGTAGCCTAGGCTGGTCTGAAACTCACAAGGATCCTCCTGCCTCAGCCTCCCGAGTGCTGAGATTAAAGGCGTGTGCCACCACACCCAGTTAGATGCCAACTTCTTTTGGCCTTAGGAACCTCAAGGGTGCTCAGACTGGATCACTGTTCCCACCTCCCTCCCTCCTGCATCATTTTCTTCCTCAGTGTGGCTTTCCCGGCCCGTCTGTGCTCTGAGTAGCTTGTGCACTTTCCTGGAACTCTCCCACTCCTCAGTGTATGGTCAGCACTGCTCTCTGCCAACATCGGAATCCAGGAGGACCAGCAACAGGCGAGCTACCTGGGTCTCGTGGTGCTTCCATCCTGGGAGGCAAGCTTTCTAGCAGTACTACATCTAACCTACAACTAACAATCTGTATATTCTTTTTCAGGTATTTTTCTCCCATAGTTACAATGTGAAAGGTGAAACAAGAAACAAGAGTGAATTTATTTCATAGCTTTATTTTCAGCCTTAGTACCAGTTAAGTGTAACCAGTGAGTATTTGCCGAAGTATTAACTAATGGTAATAGTTAAAAAAAAAAAAAAAAAAAGAACTAAACTGGGCGTGGTGACCCACGCCTATAATCCCAGCACTTGGGAGTTTGAGGCAGAAGATTATTGCGAGTTCGAGAGTACTTTTTTTTTTTTTTTACTGTTTTTTTGAGACAGACTCTCACTGTGCAGTTCAGGCTGGCCTTGAGCTCACTTTGTAGCCAGAGCTGGTTTCGAACTTGCAACAATCCTCCTGCCTCAGCCCCCCAAGTGCTGAGATTACAGGCGTGCGTCACCATGCCCAGTTCTATAAAGTTTTTAAAAACGAAATAGAGTGAGTTCAAGGCTAGCCTGAACTGCATAGTGAGACCCTGACTCAAAAAATAGGGCCGGGAATTTAGCTCAGTGGCGTAAGCACCTGCCTGGCAGGCGTGAGGTTATGAGTTCGATCCCTGGTACCAAAAATAAAAAATAAAAAAATAAAAGGAAGGGCCAGGAATTTGGCTCAGTGGCTTAAGCACCTATCTGGCAAGCACGAGGTTGTGAGTTCAATCCCTGGTGCCAAAAAAAAATAAACAAATAAAATAAAATAAATGGAAACATATGCTCCAAAACTTTACAATTACAATTCCAAGATGGATAGCAAACTAAGGGTTTTAAGTACATATAACTACAGCAGTACCTTTAAGGAAAGACCTGAGAATATTACACCTACCTGAAGCTTCTGAAGATACACTTTATGTGTTTGTGTGTGTGTGTGTGTGGTGGGGGTGGTGATGGTGATGGTACTGGGGATTAAACTCAGGGCTCTTGCATCAGGGTCTCCCCAGACCACATTATTTTTGAGAGAGGGTCTCACTAAGTCACTAAATTGCCCAGGCTGGGCTCAAACTTGTGATACTCCTGCCCCTTAAATTGTCTGCTTAGATTAGTGGAAACAAATTGGCTTTATAAAAAGCAGCCAGGTGTGGTGATTCACACCTATCATCTCAACACTCTGAAAAAGTGAGGCAGGAGAAGCAAAAGTTTGAACCCACTTTGGGCAATTTAGCAACTTAACCTGGGCAATTTAGCGATTTAGTGAGACACTGTCTCAAAATTAAAGATAAAAAGGGCTGAGGATATAGCTCAGTGCAAAGGCCATGTGTTCAGTCCACAGCACTGCAAATGATGATGATGATGAATTTAAAAATTAAAAAATTAAACTGCATATAGTAGCAGGCACATGCCTGTAATTTCAGCACTCTGGGGGGCTGAGGCAAGAGGATCTCAAAATAAAGCTCAGCCTAGGCAATTTAGCAACTTAGTGAGAACCTGTCTCAAAAAATAAAAAAGGGCTGAGTTCAGTGTGAAGGCCCTCAATCTCCAGTATGTATCAATCAATCAATCAATCAAATAATAAAAAATTAAAGGCAATACAGGCCATCAATTCCATCTCTGTGCTACATCAAAAGACAGAAATGCCTTCACTGCCTTCCCAATTGTTTTGTCACGGTGCTCTGAGGGAATAGCAAGGAATACAAATAAACATGAAGACAGTAAACACAGAAATAAAAGAGAAAAAAAAAATGCTAGAAATCAGAGAAATTGACTTCTACCAAGTATACCCTGGTCTGGTTGGAGCTTTGCTGAGTCATTCTTGGCTGGCTCAGCCCAAGAGGAGTGAAAGGTGAAACAAAAGAGATATGAAAAGGAGAACACCAGAGGGTCTTGGAGCATAAAGTGTTAAAATGACAATATGAGTAAGAAGGAAAGGAGAGAGACTTCCCACTAGCAGTGAGTGAGCTTTTTTCCTGAAGTGGGAACTGTTGTAAACAACTAAAAAACATACATAATAATCACAAGTTATAAATGTTCTTGGAAACTCCCTGGTTTCAACTAGTCTATGACAAATATCTGCAGAGGGATCTCAGCATCTGCTATGAAGTTCAGGGAAAAGTAATTCTAACCAATGGAGCTGTGCCAAAATATCACCCCTGGGGTCTGACCAATTAAATGGCTGCTTCCTAGTGTGGTGTTTAGGAGAGATGACAGATTGAACGCTGCGGTAGAGAAACCTACACATTCATTTCAGCCCAGGCATTCTGCCCCAAAGGGCAAGTCAATCAGAAAAGAAAGCATTCAGAGTAAAGTCTTCTAACAATGCTGAAAAAGGAATAAACGGACCTGCAGTTTAATTACTGCAGGATCCTTCTTCATCAAAACTGATGACAAAGCTCATCAACAATAAGAGACTCTGATCCCCACAGCACTCTTGCAAAGGAAACAGGATTTATCAGATTAAGTTTTTCTGAACCTTCAGTCTACAGAAGCTGCTTTTACAAGATACTATCACAGTGACTGACTAATAAGTAATCAGAATTGCGGTGCAGGGAGAAGCCCAGGACTAGGGGAAAAGGTTTCTGGTGCTTCTATACTCTAGAAAAAGGCAGCATTTCCGGACATAATTCTGCCTAGGATCAAAATTATGCCCTTTGCCTTCCCAAAATGCACTTCATAAAAGTTACTATGGCCAAATATACTATAATGTAGAATGAACAGGACCCTAGATCTTAGCATTATTTAACCGCTTCCAAACTTAATTTCCTCAAAACAATAGAATCTACTATATTTAGATATAGCTCAGCGGCACAGCACCTGTCTGGCAACCACAAGATTCTGAGTTCAATTCCTGGTACCCTCCCCCCCAAAAAAAGATCATTGAAAGAATCAAAACAATGTACATCAAGTACTTACCTCAGAGCCTAACATATAATGGGCACTCAATAAAAGTTGGCTATAAATCATTTAAAGAAAGTATTTTTAAAGGTTCTTTTGTTGGTCGTGGGTTTTTTTGAGACAGGATCTCACTTTGTAGTCCAGGCGGGACTTGAACTCTCTATGTAACCTGTGATCCTCCTACCTCAGGCCCAACCCCTACCCCAGTGCTGCGATTACAGGCATGCACCACCACATCCATCTTTTGGGGAAAGGAAGTGGGGAAGTTCCAGGAATTGAACTAGGACCTTCGCACTGACTATATTCCCAGTCCTTTTTTATTTTGAGATAAGAGTCTCACTAAATCGCTAAATTGCCCAGGCTAGTTTTGAACTTGCAAGTCATTTGCCTCAGTCTCCCAGAATGGTGGGATTACAGGTGTGTGCCACCACCCCTGGCTTTAAGGCCCTTGAAAAGACAAAAATTATATACTCTATCCTTTTCTTTTTTCTTCCTTTAATCACACCAAAAGCTTTAATCAGTTTCAATTTAGTTCTTAAACCAATCCTGCAAGAACTAAATGATCCCAGGTCTTTCCCACTAGCTGCAAGATATATATATATATATTCCCCTAAAGAACCTCTTTCAGGGATGGTAAAAGTAGTTTATTTTCCTCACAGTCTCAGGCCATCATTAAATTTCTTCCCAATTCTAATCCATTGCTCATGAGTTCAATTTGTCATCCCCCTCAACCAATGGAAGTTCAGCCAATTTAGAACCTCTCCTTTAGCTCCCCAACTCTTCTTCACTGACAAACTCAGAGAAGAATGAAGACACACACCTCTGATCTCCACCTGTTGTGCCAAAACTGCTCACGTGGTGCTGAAGCCAGAGAGCAGTCTGTGATAAATGTAGGATGACTCAGATGAAGCACCCTCTCCCTCCCACAAATCTTTAGCTTGGTTTGATGTTTGATCTCAATCTGTAAATGTGTTGACTTTCTGAAATGTCTTCTGCTCCTACCAGAATATGACATGGCAAATATCTATCCTAAGCAAGAAAAGAATGTAGATTTCTAGTTTGCCTAGTGGCACAAAACAAAAGCAAAACCTTTGTATTCTCACCATATTCTCCACTTGCAAAGAACACCTGTGCTTCATCTGGTCTTCAGGTTTTACTCGGCCTTCATACCACAACAAAGTACAAAATGTCTCATATCTACCACCCCTTGATAGGTTCAAGAAAAAAGACACCTGTGCTAATAACAGGAAAGAATGTTGTTCTATTTTCGCTTGCAAAGTCACTCTACTCCTGCTAACATGCGCCCTTTTTTTTTTTCACCCATGTTTTTCTTTACCCCTTTGCTCTTGGAATTACAAAGTGGAAGGACACAGTCTTTGCCATATGGCTGGGATAGGGAAGGCAAACAACAAAACAAGACAAAACAAAACATTATGGTTCTAGACCAGCAGAATGGATGAGTTCTGAAATACCTAAAGTCATTGTAAAAATCCAGAAGGTCCAAGGTGGCTCACTGCAGGTGGTCACCCCATAGCAATCCAGTCCCATAATGGAGGTAATAGGATTTCACATTAGGAAGCAATGAGAGATGTGAGGGGGACATGGGAAATACAGGCTGCTGAGACTATTTACCAGCTGAGTGACCCCAAGCAAATTAGCTATTTAATCGCTCCTCCAAAGCCTTGCCAAGGGGTAAAACAATTGAGTGGCTAGCAGGCTCCAGTATTCAAGGAAATTTTCAAAGACTAAAAAGAAAACCTTCACAAAGGACCCTGAGTAATTTATAAACTACTATGGTCAGGAAACACTCAAAAGGTGTGCTAGAAATTCTGGAATCCAACAAAAGGAACCTGTTATTTAAAAGGTTCATGGATTATAGGCTAGAATATCCTATTGTTATTTTAAAATAAATAGGTAAATACAGATCGAATTGTACACCTACCAAAGTAACAGATCAGTCAATTCATTGCTTTCATTTTGTAAACCATATGGATGCAATGTGGTTTACACTAAGAAAAAAATCAGTCATGCCCCAGGAAGAAAAAAGATTCAGTCCCTAGAAGAAAAACATATATATGGGCAAGGGCAATGAAGCACCAATTATGTCAGCGTTGTGTTCAAACCAAAAACAGACACTTCAGGCAAGCTCAAATATTAGAAGTCTTGACTTTTAACCACAACAAGTTTCTAAACACAGGCACACAAATTACAGCAAAGACAAGCACATCCTGTTTGTACTCAACTTCCTGTTTGAGGCTGCTTGATCTCTTGACTCTGCTGCTCCCTAGGCCAACAGTGTCAGACCTTCGACAAACAGGTAACCGTTCATATCTGCGAACAGCTGGCTCACTAGGCAGTATCTCACTGACAATAAAATCCATTACTCAGGACAAAGATATGCCTAACAAGCACCAAAAACAGGAGGAGCCTCTACAACACTTTCTGGATTTCCCATGTTTCACAGTCATCTGACCTATGCAAGCAATAAAAACACAAATAGTGCTTGGATACGGAAATGAAGTCTTCTTTTATAAATGGGGAGGAGACCCAGAGATAAAGGAAGGTCATAGGGAGGGGAGGGGAAGAGAAGGAGAAGTAAAAAGAATTAAGACATTTTATGTTCATGCACTAACCCTCTACAATGAATGTAATCATTATATACTGGAAACACGGAAAAAAATTTTTTAATTTTTTAAAGGGCTGGAAGCCGGGTGTGGTGGCACAAGCCTGTAATCCCAGCACTTGGGAGGCTAAGGCAAGAGGATTGCTGTGAGTGCAAGGCTGGTCTGGGATCCATAGTGAGTTCAAGGCCAGCCTGAACTATATAGCAAGACCCTGTCTCAAAAAAACCAAAATATACACAAAAGAAAAAAGGCTGCAGATGGAGCTCAGTGGTAGAATGTTTTCCTAGCATGCATAATGCCTTGGGCTCAAATCTCCAGTACCAAAAAATAAAAAGTTAAAAAAAAATTTAAAAAGAAGAAGAAATGAAGCTGCACGTGGTGGCGCATGCCTGTAATCCCAGCACTCGGGAGGCTGAGGCAGGAGGATCTTTGCAAGTTCAAGACCAGCCTGGGCTACAAAGTGAGTTCAAGGCCAGCCTGAACTACATAGTGAGACCCTGTCTCAAAAAATAGGGCCAGGGATTTAGCTCAGTAGCGTAAGTGCCTGCCTGGCTGGTGTGAGGTTGTGAGTTCGATCCCCGATCTGCGCCCTCACCAAAAAAAGAAGAAGAAGACGACGAAGAAGACGAAGAAGAAGAAGAAGACGAAGACGATGAAGAAGAAGAAGACGAAGAAGAAGAAATGAAGTCTCAAACAAAATCTGGAATAAGAGGGCTGGGCAAAAACAGCGAGAAAAACTGGAAATATTTTTATAATTAAATGTTTGCACTTTCTCAAATGCAGAAATAATAGAGTGTGTCAGTTGGTCCTCACAGGGAAGATTCCCAGCAGGGAGTGTCTAGAGAGTTCACAGGGTCCTCCCCACGCAGTGTGCTCTGAATCCAACCTCCGCCCACCTGATGGTCCACCACTGAGACTTGCAGCAGCCTTCAGCAGTGTTACCAGGCCCGAAGCCTCCACTCCAGACATAACTTCCATTGCTCTCAAACGGTGGGTGGCTCCCTAGGCCACATTTGATGTGGGTAGTAAATGCTGGGCAGTGAACACTGGCTTTTATGGACAAGTCACTGAGCTCCTTTGGGGCTGTTTCTGCAAATGAAAAGTAGGAAGGCTGGACTACACTAATCTCTAATGTTTCTTCCAGCTGTAGAAAAAACCCAGGCATTCAAAATTAACAGCAGAAGCTTCTGTGGCTTCCTGTATTTTTTCTTTGGTCAAATAAGATGCCTCTGTTATCCTGTACTCCTTGGTGTGAATATTGTATGCCTTGATCTAATATCCAAGGATTTTTTTCCCCTTGAAATGTGGATTAGAACATTTACCACTTAAAAGCAATATACTGACAAACCTTAAGGACTGCTCTTCATACATGGTCTTTTTATTAAGATCTTAATGTAATCACCACTCAGTTCCCACGCTAGTGATATGATTCATGGAGAGAACAGGCACAGAGGATGGAGGAAATCTGACCAGCAGCATGTGACACACCCACAGGAGGACTGGCAATGGGGAAAGAATGAGACAAAATCTGGGTAAGGGAGTGGTGAAGACAAGCAGAATTGATGCATGGGAAAACACAGCAAGTTCAACAGAAAAGAAGGAAAAGTGGGTAGGAAAAGAAGGAGAAAGTGAAGAAGAGAAAAGCATATCAATGGGCAGAAATTTAAATCTGAAATTTAGTATTCATCCATCCATTCGTTCACCTGACTGATACCGAATGCAGAGAACTGAGCTAGATGATGGGGCAACACAAAGCTCAGCCACACCGACTTGCTCAGTGAGGTTATGGTCTAGTAAGAGAGACACAGGCATGTACACAAACCACTGAAACATATGGCAGAAAGTGTACTGTGCTATGAAGGCAAAGTAAAAGAGAATTCTCTGCAGAGACTCAGAGGAAGACGGGTTTATTACTCCCGGTGGTGGATCAGACAAAGGAGGTTTCATAGGAAGAACGATATTCCAAGCCAAAAGCAAAACAGAAACAAAGACACCCAAGTAGGAAATCAAGAACATAAGTACAATGAGTAACTGAATTTGGCTTGAGACATAGGCAGGCATGAAGAGAGAAGTGGTATTAATAATAATTGCTAGCAATCCAGAGAGCCATGGCTAAATTGGATAGCTGGACTGGAACACAAGTGAAAATTCTACAATCAGCCTTAGAATGTGAATTTAAATCAGTGGAGGAGGAAGAAGAGAGAAGGAAGTTGAGAAGCTAGGAGGTAGAGGAAATTTTAAAACGACCCATAAAATTAAAGTAATAATGTCAA
>RJWM01041640.1:0-14726 GCA_004363535.1 Dasyprocta punctata | reverse complement strand
CGTATGCACAGCACTTGGCAACTGTCAGGTGCTCCGTGAAAAAGCCCTCCACACAGCAAAGGAGGTCGAAGAAGAAAAAGACACTCTACCTGCTTTCGAAAACCAATGGCAGCCGGGCGTGGTGGCGCACGCCTTTAATCCCAGCTCTCTGGAGGCTGAGGTAGGAGGAGCATTGTGAGTTTGAGGCCGGCTTGGGCTACGACGTGAGCACAAGGCTGGCCTGAGTTACATAGTGTGACTCTGCCTAAAAAAAAAACTAGGGCCGGGGGTTTGGCTCAGTGGCTTAAGTGTTTGTTTGGTAGGTGCAAGGTTGTGAGTTTGATCCCCAGTGCCACCAAAAAAAAAAAGAAAACCAATGGCCACATCCAAAATGCATTTTAAAGAGAGCCAAAGTCAAACTGATGAGCTGCTCCTCTCTCCCACACCCCAGATAGAATCTGGATGTACCATTAGATGGGGACCAGCAGTCCTATTCTAAGAAGGCAGTGGGAAGCAAAGTTGGGTGCGAGAGATGGAAAAACCCACTTGTTCGAGAGGATTCTGGGAGACAGTCCCCCATGGTGTGTGTGTGGGGGGGCTACTTCCCCCAGGTGCTGTCAGCCTGGCAGTTTTGGAAGCCCTGCAGTCACTCGTCCCCCAGCCGGCCAGATCACCATGGGAGCCGTACACCCAGATGACCGAGTCTACATTTTCCCAGATCTGCCCTGTGTAGTTCTTATTCCAACAATCTGACCTCTATACTCTCCTGCCCCAGCCTCCCATGCAGCACAGGAACACAGTGCCTCCTTCGTCTGCCACACTGCATCTCTTCATAAACAGGAAAACTGCAGGAGAAATAGCTAAGGAATCTCCCCAGTGACACATTGTTAAAAGTGACAGCAAACGGGGTCTAGAATCCTGCCCCCACCGCTCTGCACTTCTACACTGCCACCTCATTAGTTCTCCAGTGCCCAGTGCAACCTCGGGCACATGTAGTGTGAGAGTCAAATGTTTGTTGATTGAATAAACGAATTCTTGTTTAAGTTATGTTTCACAAAACAATTTAAAAAAATAAATTGGCAACAAGATAAGGGGGTGACTTATTTTCCCAAAGCACTGCACCGAGATGGCACAGCTTCGAGTCACCCAAGGGCCCTTCTCCTTGAGGCTGGAGCACTTCCCTCCAGTTTTGCAAAGCAGCCTCTGATTTCCTTTAGTCTGTGTTTCTGTCCTAGACTTCGTTCAGTTAATTGATCGATGAAGGAGACAAGCCTGCCCATTGTGAGGTCAATACGATCGATACTGACCTCCAGGCCCAGCCACCGGGAAATGGAGAGGTGGCTGTGGGCTGGGTACCGCCCAAAAGATGTGGGTTTCTGGGGCCTGGCTGTGGTTACTGAACTTGAGAAAGGATGGGGGTTGGGGTGGGCGAGAAAACTCCAAAAACCCTGTCTGGGAAGCTGGTGGGCGGGGTTCTCCCCTCCCCAACACCCCGGAGCAGAGCACAGGGCCAAGTTTCCTGGGGAGTCCAGGTTGGATTTCGTTCTGGAAGTGCTCCCCTCCGAGGCGGATGGAGGGTCACCACTCATGGAGCCCTCGGTCCTCTGCCCCACTCCTCATCTGAGAAATGGGTTTGTCACGGTGATGACCTTTTTTTTTTTCAGGTGATCAGACAGACACAAACAACAACAAAGACTTAGCGCCAGGTCGCACAGCTAGTTTTGTAGGGAGTTGGGATTGGAGCCTGGGGCCGTCTGCCTCACGACCTGACCGTTGGAACGAGGCTGGAAAAGTCAGCGCTACCTAGTAGGTCTGCAGGAGTGGTCTGCTACCTTGGCAGCTTTGCCTTTTTTTTTTTTTTTTGTTATACTGGGGATCGAACTTGCGACCTTGCGCTTCCCATTGGGCGCTGGTGCCGCTGAGCTGTATCACCGGCCCCTTTGCCCTTGGAGGAGGAAAACTTTCCATTTAACCCTTCCCTGGGCAGATCCGGAAAGTGCCTTGTTTTTGGCCTCTTCCTCCTGAAAGCGAAGGCAACTGGCGGGTGGGTGGATGGCGTGGGAGGTGCGAACCCCACAGAGCCTTAAGCTCAGTGCTTCACCAGATCTTTCAAGAATCGTGAGTGCGCGGTTCAAGGAAAGAGGGGGAAAGCGCGTGTGCGTGTGCGTGCCTGGGTGTGCGCACATGTGTGTGCGCGCGCGAGTGTGATCGCTGCGACCCAGACAGTCCTTCACAAAGGGGCTGCAGGCCGGCGCCTCCGCTGCCCAGCCTCCCCCTCACCGCCCGCGGCGAATTAATTGATCCCTGAATGTTGGGGCCACGTAGCTTCCAGTTAATTAGTGAAGAAATGAAGCAAGCCCCAGAGGCCTGGTCAGGGCTCCTGGGGCGCGGGCTTTTGTGCAAGCCAAACTGGGCGGCAGGGCGCTCCTCTAGCGCGGGGCGAGGCTCGGCCGGCCGAGGAGGCAGGTCGGACGCCCCGCGCTTGTGGCCCGGCGGCGAGGCGCGCTCCGCGGCCTCGCTCTTCCTTCTGTCCCTGGCTCTTTTCTTCTTTCTCTTTTCGACCTGGACCGTCGCCATCCTTTCTGAGTCTCTCCAGGTCTCTGCTGCTCGCTGGACTTTGTGGGGGTTTCCTACTTTCCTAGACCCACCCTCTCCAAACTCTCCTCCCGGGTCCCCGATCAGCCGGGCAGCAGCTGGGACGCTCAGAGCCGGTGTTGGGGACACCGGGCAGAGGGGACATTGTGCAGAGGGGACAGAACATGGTTTGGGGCCTGGAGACTGTCGTTGGCTCCTGGTGAGACCTCGCCACCCTTGAGTAGCTTTGGATTGGGCTCCTGGCTGCAGTCAGGGGAGCCCTGTGATACAGCATGATGCTGGGGGACTTGGTAATCAGTGCCCTGGGTCCTCCTCACAATCACAGCAGATGCACAGCGCGGATTATTAGGTGCCTGTTGTGTTCCCATCTCATGTTCCCTTCAGTCCCCCTCGGTCACTTCCTGTCAACTCAGCCAGTGAAAATCCAAGTGTCTTTGCGGCAACTCCCTGGAGATTTAGGGGATCCACGTTCTCCTGCCCTGGCCCCTCCGCAAATGCTTAAGGCTAACACGAGGGTCCCTCATCACTTAGGCTGAATCAGTCTCTCTCTCAACTGTTGTTCTAGCTCTCTGCTCTCTTTCTCCGATTGCAAATGGAATTCAGACTCCAAAGCTAAGGTCAGAATCTCCCCTTTCCTCCAGTTATCCCAGGAGCTGCCCCACCTCTCTGCCTCTTGGAGCTGTGTAGATATCTGCGGTCAACCGGATCCGAGTTGCAAAAGCAGCCCTCATCTGATTCCTTGCCCTCTGCCCTGCTGACCCACATCTCCTCCCCGAGCCACATTCCTAAGGTCCTAGCAAAGACCCCGGTGGATGGATGCTTCCAGAACACATGTGTTCCAAACAGCAGCTGAGAACCAAGTTTTGACCAACTTCGGGTTCATTGGGACCGAGATGCCCACAGTGCACTTGGCTTCACTTCCCTCCGCTCGAAGGAGGCCCAGGACGGTGGTTTCCCTTCGTTGCAGCCCAGCCCTGTGTGCGTGGAGGCGTGGCAAATTTTCTACACATGCAGCCCACTGCTTTGAGCCTCAGTTGCCCTGATGTTTTCAGACTGGACACACAGCAGACAAATTCACCGGGGAAGGAAGTGTTCGAATGGGTTCTTTGGTGGCAGGGCCAAAGTTTTATGTGTCCAGGGCTCAGGACTGGAACCAGGGCCGCCAGCTCATCCATTTCCTGGGGCAGAAATCAAGAAGGAGCCCCGTGAAGCGCTCAGTTTCCACACCAGCAATGGTGCTCCGTGACTCTGCCTCCCCCCGGGAGAGCCACTGGCTGGTGGAGCTCGGCAGGGGCCCTGTAAGTGAGGCTCTGCCGGGTGCCAGCGGGCACGCGCACACTCAGGCGTGCAAAAGTGCTCCTGTGGGTTGCACAAAGCACCTTAAACCTAGGCAATGCCATACAGAGCCTTGGAACTCTTTGTTTTCTGTTTTGTTTTGAGACAGGATCTCACTATATAGTTTGGGCTGGTCTTGAACTCACTATGTAGCCCAGGCTGGCTTCAACAGTCCTCCTGCTTCAGCCTCCCTGGTGCTGGGATTACAGGTGTATACTACCACGCTCAGTAGAGCCTAGAACCTTTGGATAGATCCTTAACCTCTATAAGCCTCAGTTGCCTCCTCTGAAAAATGGGGTAACAGGCCGAGCCTGAGGTGACCATGGTAAGAAGGCAGTGAGGTCAGGTGTGCACCTCGCTCAGCCCAGCCCGCCGGGGAGCAGGGAGCACAGAGTCAGCACTCTTGGGAATCCTTAGACTTTTGGGTGTGGTTGACAGTACCCAGCGTTTGGGGTTTGGATCTTTTCAGGCTTGGGAATGTTTGCGTAACGAGCTACCTGACTTTACGTCCACTTTATACACATAGCCTGAAGGGAAGCATATCCCACCTTTCTCTGTGCCTGCGGCTTCTGTTTGACTCTGACCCAACTCGGGAGGTCGGTTACAGAGATTACTGTGCGTGGTGTCATGCTGGCGCTCAGAGAGCTTTGGATTTTGGATTTAGGGTGTGTGTGTGTTTAGAGAGGTACAGTAGGATACAGAGTATACACACAGACACGCGTAGACACAGACCCGCACAGACACACGCACATTTTTAGAAGACTGTTGTGCATAGATGAAGCCCTTTGTGGATCAAGTTCCTGAATCCCTCACAAGCTCCTAGGGTTTTAATCCCAGCACTCAGGAGGCTGAGGCAGGAGGATCGTTGTGAGTTCGAGACCAACTTGGGTTATAAAGTGAGTTCAAGGCCAGCCTGAACTGCATAGTAAGACCCTGTCTCAAAAACTAGGGCTGGGGATTTAGCTCAGTGGCATAAGTGGCTGCTTGGCAAGCGTAAGGTTATGAGTTTGATTCTGGGCACAAAAAATAAATAAATAAATAAATAAAAAATAAAACTGAAAAACTCTTAGGGACCCCAAAAACAAAGTGTCCCCTCTCACCCCCTGCACTGAAGTTTACGTCCCTGCCTGGCTTTGAGACCAGGTGTCCTGTGTTTTGGTCCAGTCTGGTGCTTGTTTAGCTGTCCCGACTCTCCATCTCCTCTGTACTCTGAATGAAGGGAAATAACCAGGACTTCAGGGAGACTGGAGGGACACCCCTGGTTACTTGTTGGGTCCCCCAGTGGAACTAGGGCTTTTTGGCTTCTGGGCAGGGCTCCGCAGGCCTCCTGGCTCCCAGTGTAGTGGGTTCAGCGCTTTTCCACTCTCAGGGCTACACTTAGCTGGCCTACTCCTATTCAGCCACAGGAGCCCATTGTCCATTCCCCAGCTCTGTGGGCCACTCCAGGTCCTTAGGGGTGAGAGCTACTGACCCCTCCTCCTCAGCTGAGAGTTGCTGGGGGCTGTGGGGAAGGTGAGAAAGACAGATACATAGGGGGAAGAAAAGAGACAGTGCCAAGGCGTAAGGAAGAGAGGGAGGAGGGAGTGAACAGGGAGAAAGAGGCACAGACAAAAAAGCCTGAGATCCAGCGAGCCTGGGAGAGGCGAAAGAGGGGAGGAGAAGAAGAGAGACAGACGAAGGAACAAAGACACAGAGACACACAGAGAGAAGTAAAGAGACAGAGACACAGCCAGGCCTGGAGGTGCATGCTTGTAATCCCAGCACCGTAGGAGGCTGAGGCAGGAGGGTCACAAGTTCAAGCCCAGCCTAGGACAACTTAGCAACTTAGTGAGACCCTGTCTCAAAACAATAAAGAAGAGCTGGGGATGTGACTCAGTATGAACACCCAGACCTGAATTCTCAGTCTCTCTCTCTCACACACACACACAGAAGAGAAAAGGACGGAGTAAAGCAAGTAAGGGCAGAGAAAGTGGGCAAGAAGGCACCTGGGGAAAGGACTGGCCAAAAGGAAACAGGAAAAAGGCCTGGGGAAGCACAGCGCCCCCAGCAAGGGCCCTGCCCGGGCTGCTGGTGTATTCCCTCACATAGGCGCAGGGTTACGCGGCATGGTATAAACGCCTCCGTTAAATCAGGGTTGAACCGCTCAAGCCCTCCAAGTCCTGGGGCAGCCTCCAGCCCTGGGGGAACATGGCTAGCATCTGATCCCAGCCACTGAGCAGTAGCATCTTTCCAGGGCTTGCAGGGGATCCCTACAGGGCCTTGGGCGGCGCGGTGGGGGCGTGACTGAAAGCTGGCACGGGGATGGCGCCCCATTTCTCTTTGCCATTGGCGTCCCGAGGAAGTCCTTCTGTACTCCCCCAGTGCACCTCCACACAGACCCACCAGGAAGCTCAGCTGGTGGAGCAGAGTTGACCCGGAAGAAGAAACGGGATTTCTCCCAGGGGCCTCCGGATTCCCAGAGTACACCGGGCCAGGTGGGAGGGGCTGCCCAGTTTCCCAGTGCCCAGCTAGAGTGATGGGTGTGTGCGTGGGGGGATCTGCTCCCCACCGGCCCCACCCCAGCACCTTGGGAAAGCACATCGATGCTTAACCAGGTGGAGGGGCGGCGGGGAAAGACGAAGGTCAGGTCCTGCAGGCGCCTGGTCCGTGTGAGGTTGCCCCCAACTCATGGCTCGCCGGGTCTCCCTCCCTCTCCCTCCGCTGGCCCCGCAGCCTGCCAGGAAAGGCATTTTAAAAGGGACGTCTCAGTTGGTAGCAAAGCAAAGCATTTCTCTGCCTTTTCTCCACACTCTCTCCCTTTCTGGTGTCGCAAAGGCTTCTGTTTGTTTTGCTTTAACAAACAGCTGGTAGCTTGTTATAAAGGAGCGCTCCAAAAAGAGCAAGGAGAATGTCCCCAGAGGGCAGGCCGGGCCCTGTGAGCGCGCACAGCCACGCGGAGATGTGTGTGTGTGTGTGTGGTGTGTGTGTGCGCGCGCGCATGGGTGTTAAAAGGGACCTGCTTCAGGTGCACGGGCCTGGGAGGGGCCGGGCAGGAATGCAAGAAGAGATTTACACCTGTCTGTCCAGCTGCGGCCCCCACACTCAGAGCCTCCAGAAATGACCCCTGGTGCCGACTTGTCTGGAAGCCATCGGGTAGTTAGGAGGTGCACGCTTCCACCCCTGCACCGGGGGCTGTCATCCAGTGCGGCCCTCACTGTCTCCCCCCGCACCGCCACCCCCTGCCCCAGCTTGCACCCCTCCCCCACCGCCCAGGCACAAGGCCTGCAGCCAGCTTCAGCAGCTGCAGCGCCCCCACCCCCACCGTCCCCCTAGGAGCAGGGCCTGGCCCCATAACCTGGATGGGCGGAGTGTCCACCGGCCCGGCCGGCCAGACAGAGAGACTGATAACACCCAGACGCCTCTGGAATCCCGCGAGCCGTGCGCCGGCCCTGAGACTTGTTGCCACCTCTGGGAGCCCGATGAAAGCCCCACTCATCCGGGCCCTTCAGGACGGAGACCCTGGAGCCAGGGCTCTCAGAAGTGATGTTTGACACCCCCGCCCTGGACGCCGAGTCCCTGACTCCTCTCTGCCCCCGGCTCCACTGAGGTCTGGGAGGGGTGCGGGTCCCAGGCTGTCGGACAGGACCCCGGGAGGCCAGCATGGGGCCTCCATCGCCTGGCTGGGAGATGAGAAGGGACCGGGGAGGTGACACTTTCCCCAGCGACCGTTCAGTTCCTTAACTCATGTTTTAATAGTTAACTCATTTTCTCAAAGCACCTGATCTGTGGTAAATGAAAACTTGTTGTATTACTTAACATAGACAGAAGATTACCCAACACATTATAAATGCCTCCGTTAAATTCAAGTTGAACCGCTCAAGCCCCCCATCAATTCCTAGAGTAGCCTCCAGCCCTGAGGAATATGGCTTGCAAAACCATAGAAAACATCAGATCCCAGCAGCTGCACAGCTGAGCATATGCAGTGGGCATAGGGTCTTGCAATGTAGTGTACGCTGGTCTCAAACTCCAGGCAATCCTCCTGCCTCAGCCTCCCTCCTGCGAGGGGGAATTATAGGCCTGTGCCTCCACACCCGGCTTCTATTACTCCACTGTGCCTGAGCTACCTCCCTTATACTGTGACATTTCTAGGTCTTTTACCTTACCTGACACAAAATCAGTGTAATGGAAATAATTACATACAGGATTTTTTTGTTTTGGTTATTTTTGCGGCACTGGGGATTGAACTCACAACCTCGTGCCTGCCAGACAGGTGCTTAAGCCACTGAGCCAAACTCCCAGCCCTAGTTTTTTTTGTTTTTTTTTTTTTTTTTTTTTTTTTTTTTTTTTTTTGAGGCAGGGTCGCACTATGTAGCTCAGGCCGGCCTTGCGCTCACATTGTAGCCCAAGCGGACCTCGAACTCACAACGCTCCTCCTACCTCAGCCTCCCGAGTGCTGGGATTAAAGGCGTGCGCACCATGCCCGGCTTATACAGGATTGTTTAAGAGACTGTGAGAAAAATATCTGTCCAAGTTCAGTGCAGGTGAGAGTTTTTTCAAATGATTTTGGTCAGAGGCTGGTTGTGCCCACCAAAGGCCAATGGTATCGTAGCTGTAAATCAAGCACCTGTCCCACCTCTCAGAAGACAAGGAAACCATGAAACAATGAGTGGTGTGAAGAAGGGGGTGGCCTGAGGCCGCTGTGGTCACAGGGCAGGCAGCTAGACAAGGGGACGGCAATCATCTGCTCACCTGCGTCGGGCCTGGAAGGGCTGGAAGAACAAGGGGAGGAGTTTTATTCCTGGGGGCTTTGGGGCCATAGAAAACCATGCTCAGTAGCCAGTCATCCCAGCATTTAGGAGGCTGAGGCAGGAGGGTTGAGGCAAGTTCAAGGCTAGGCTGGGCTATATAGTGAGACCCTGTCTCAAAAAAACAAAAAAATAAAGAAAGTCATATCCAACTCTCACATTCAATAATCTTTGGACATTTTGGGGGCACACTAGTCAATGTATCTTCTAGAGCCTGTCTGTGCAGCGGGTTATGGGCGTGGCTCCAGACTGCCGTTTTCCAAGCTCTGCTTTCCTTCGAGCCTCAGAATCCCAGTATGACCATTTTCTGCCCCTCTGCACCACCCTTCTAGGGCTTCTCCACTTATCTGTACCATGGACTCCCCTGGGCAGACTGGGAACACCTCTGAGTACCTCCCTAGAGTGAGCCTTTTAAGAGGCAGAGGACTATGATTTAAAATAAAAGCAATAAAAAATATATAAGAAGTCAGATGTGGTAGTGCATGCCTGTAATCACAGATACTCAGGAGGCTGAGGCAGGAAAATTTCAAGCTTGAGGCTACTGAGGGCAATTTAGCAAGACCCTGTCTCAAAGAAAAAAAAAGTGCTAGGGATGTAGCTCAGCAGTAGAGCAAAATAAGTAAATAAAAAAGAATCTCCTGCCAGGTGTGATGGTGCATGCCTGTAATCACAGCACTCAGGGGGCTGAGGCAGGAGGATCTCTTCGAGTTCAAGTCCAATCTGGGCTACATAATGAGTTCAAAGCCTGAGCTACATAGGGAGTCCCTGTCTCAAAAAAAAAAATCTCTCATATATGTGTAGAAGAAACCTATATTCGAGGTATAGTGGCTAAAATGCTCTTTGTGAATGTGTTAAATAAAAGGCTCTAGCACCAGTTCTACTTTAGACTCTTACTTTCATGTCTGAGAGTATTTATTCCATTGTATGAATGTGACATAGCAATTATAACTGCAGAACGTTTTTGTAAGGAAATAAAAGTAACGTATAAGGGTCTGTGCCCAGATTTCTTCATTTCAGTATTGGGGGAGGGGCTGGAGGTGTCACTACATGGTCCAGACTGGCAATGAACTCACTACGTAGCTCAGGCTGGCCTTAAACTTTCAGCCATCCTCCTGCCTCAACCTCCCAAGTGCTGGGATTAGAGGCGTGCACCACCACACCCGGCTCTTCATTTCAAATTTGTACTCTTAAATTGGAGTGAGCGGAACAGTGTTCCAAGATTTCAGCCCCACCTTTGGCGCAACAAGACGCCTGTGATTCCTACTCGTGACTAAGTCCAGGCTACTGGTCTTTTCCTGCATAGAAAGAAATACTCATTTCACTGAGATTAGGGAAAATGAAAGTGTGATTTCTCCCCATTGAAGTTCAAAGATCCATGGGCTCTGTCCACAGCGTTATAGTTAAAGAGTTTATCAGCTGGGGCTGGTGGCACACGCCTGTAATCCCAGCCCTGGGGAAGCTGAGGAAGGATGATTCCCATTAGTTTGAGGCCAGCCTTAGCTACATAGTGAATTCAAGGTCAACATGAAATACATAGTGAGATATTGTCTAAAAGAAAAAAGAAAGAAAGACAGACAGACAGACAAAAGAGAGAAGAAAGAAAAGGGAGTGGGGGGAGAAAACGGTTTACTGGAAGATACCAGAATGAGACACTGAACTGAATTGTAGAGGGACAGATTGAACTCTGAGCCCTTAGAGACAGACACGATCCTCTGAGGCAGACCCATCTTAGGAAGCTGACTGCACCTCTGAATGTGGCAGACCAGGTTGGCGAGCCTCGATTGTTTTGGAGAGTGAAATCATTCTCTGAATAACATATTAAGGACTGTTTTTCAGGGAGCCCCAGGAGGAAGCGAGCTATGACTGAGTCAATCTTGGCTTAGAAGTTTCCCAGGATGGAATTTTCTCCTTAAAGTCCACAGAGACCTCAACTTCCATCCACAGTGGTGGTGGTGGTGGTGGTGGTGGTGGTGGTGGTGGTGGTGATGGTGGTGGCGGCGGTGTGTTGGTGAATATCTATCATCTCAGGAATCTGGGAGGATGAGGCAGGAGGATTGCTAGAGTTTCAGGCCAACCTGGGCTACGTAGTGAGTTCCAAGTCAACACACTAAGACCCCCCCGCCCTTTTTTTTTTTTTTTTGTACCGGGAATCGAACACACTACCTCATGTTTTCAGGCAGGCACTGTGCCACTGAGCTACATCTCCAGCCTGAGACCCTGTCTTAGGAGACAGAACTTCCTCTAACACATAGCAAGGCGCCCTAGAGAGGGTAGACTTTCACTTCCCCTCACCACTGGCATCCGGCAGCATTTGGTGCTGAAAGGAGGTGGTGTGGTGCTTGCTGATTTGGGGGTTTATGCTTGGGGTCTCTAAATTCTTTTAATGTAACATTCCCAATATGAAATGGTAGGCGACTGGTACAATACACTTCTGCACACCTGTGACCCAGCTGCAGTAATTCTTAACACGTGGCCAATCTCACTTCATTTACATCCCCAGTGGTATAAATGGTCCCAGGGGACTTATTTGTTTGTTTGTTTGTTTGTTTGCATTACTGGAGAGAGAATCCAGGCCCTTGTGCATGCTACGCAAGTGCTCTACCACTCTGCTGTATCTCCAGCTCTTTTTATTTTTCATTTTGAAGCAGGGTCTAAGTTGCTAAGACTGGGCTTGAACTTGTGATTCTCCTGCCTCAGCCACCCAGAGCGCTGGGATCACAGGCACGTACCACCATGCCCCTCTACCAGTGGTTGTTGGTTTCATGCAAATGTAGACACTGTGTCATTTCATCGCTAAATATTTCAACCTGTTATCTTCAAAGCATGAGAAAGACTTTTTAAAAAACTACACAGCAAAATACTGTTATCACATCACTCAAAGATAATGATTGCATAATTTTATGAAATATTCTGGTAATACTCGACATTCCCCGATCGTCTCCATTATGTCTAGTATTAGACTGATACCAGTCTTGATGCGAACAAGCAGCCAGATGTGATGGTGCACGCCTGTGATCCCAGCACCCCAGGAGGCTCTGGGAGGAGGACTGCAAGGTAGAGACCAGCCTGAGGAACTCAACGAACTAAAGAGAACCTGTCGTATTCTTCCTCTCCCTCCTCTACCTTCTCCCGTTTGAGACAGATCTCACTCTGTGGCTCGGGCTGGCCTTGCTGTGTTGCACAAGCCTGCCTCAAATTCCCAGTGATCCTCCTGCCTTAGGCTCCTGAATTCTGAGATTACAGGCATGTGCCACCATGTCCAGCTAGGAGAACCTACTTTAAAAGAAAAGGTGGGCTGAGGATATAGCTCAGCGTGCCCTAAATTAAATCCCCCAGTATAGAAACAAAAACAAAAAAGGAAGTGCCAAGAATGTGCTTACATTATATTTTACTATAGCTCTCTTAGAGTGACCTCTCTTTTCTTTTTTACTTGAAGAAGAAAATTAAAATTGAAGCAATGGAGCCGTTAGTTCACAATGATCCCAAGAGTCACATTTACAATGGTTCCTGTTAATCATACTTCTGCAGTGTCGTTTGTCATGTTCCTCTGTCCACTGGGTTCGCCACAAACCAGGATTTGAAAGATGCTGGCTGGTGTTCTGTGTGGTTCATAGAAGGTTGCTACACAATATCCTTTTTCCTCCTTGATTTGTTGACAGGCGTGCATGATTATTTCCATTTGTAAAGTGGGGATATTTCACCACTTTCTTCTCTTTTTTTTTTTAACATCACCACCATCATCATTATCATTTGTGTGGTATTGGGGATAGAAGCCAAGGAGAGGTAAGCTATACCTCTCCTCCCCCTTTTCAAAAAAAAACACTTTAAGACAAGTCTTGTTAAATTGCTCAGACTAGCTCAAGCTTGCAGTTCTCCTGCCTCAGCCTCCCAAATAGCTGGGATTACAGACATGTGCTGCCATGCCTGGCCCTTTTCTTCTCTGCTTGTTAGACTGGAAACTCCCACCCTGCCTGAGAAGCCACCGCATCCTTTAAAACTAAGGTTTCAGGAGTCAGTCTCCATTATCTACACATTTTGTGTTTGTGAGTTATATACCTCTTCTGCTGCACTGACATATTGTATATATTAAACTGCATTAAGACGGAAATGAAAAAAGGATAATCTTAAAAAATAAATATGCATAGAAGTTCTTCTTTCCTGCAGCGGGGCCTGTCTGTCCATCCATGGCCCAGGGCTGGCTGGACAAACTCCTCCAGGGTTCCTTAATCCTGCCACCAGCCGGGACTCCCCTTGCCAAGCAAATGAAAGAGGGGTTTGTGCAGCCTGCTCCCCCACTGTCTGGCCTCTGGGAGAATCAAAGATTTCTACCCCAGCCACTGTCCATCTGGGGGGTCTTAGGGGTGATAGTTACAGACTGGAAACTGCCTTAGGGAAGGGGAAACAGGTCTTTCTTCCTCCCTCCCTCCCTCCCTCCTTCCTTTCTTTCTTCCTTCCTTCCTTCTTTTCTCTCTATCTTGCTTTTTTCCTTTTCTCCCCATTTTTAATTTTAAAGGCTTCATTCTCTCCCAGCAAAAGGGAGGCCAGGGCAATAGCTCAGCGGCTCAGGCTCAGCGGGAGACTTTAAACAAACCGCATTGCCCGCAGGAGGGGATTTTCTCCTCAGTGCTGCGCCCAGGAGGTGCTAACAGCAGAATTAAGGCTACGGAATCCGGAGGGGGCTTCCTTTCTGCAGGGGACGTGCCTGGATCTCTCTGCAAGGCGTTAATCACTTGCTTAGAGAGGAGGAGGAACGCGGACACACACACTTACACCCACATTCGCGCACAAGTGCGCGCGCGCACACACACTTACACTTGCATTTGCTCACGCGCCTGTACGCACACACACACGCTCACACACAAAGAGAAGACGCGCGCACCGCTTAGGCCCGGCTCCTTCCCGGATGAAGCCTCCACCTCCCCGTTCTGCAGGCGCAGCTCAGTTTGGGGGGTCCTGGGTTTCGGAGCCATGTGGGGTGCAGGTAACTCCCCTCGCCACACCGAGGTAGGGAGCACCCCTGAGAAAGGCGTCGCTTTCTTTTTCCTTCATTTATTTAAAAAAAAATTTTTTTTTTTTTTTGGCAACTCTGGGACTGGAACCCAGGGCCTCATGCATGCTAAGTAAGTGCTCTACCATTGAGCTAAATCCTCAGCAACTTTCTTTATTCTTTTGAAACATATTCTTCATGCCAAATAATGTACTGTTTTTCTTGACAAGATTTCTTTTTGTGACAAATTTGTTTAGAGATGTCTTTTAGTAGTTCATACTAAATTCTATCTATCTATCTATCTATCTATCTATCTATTTATTTATTTTGAGATAGAGTCTCACTATATAGTCCAGACTGGCCTCGAGTTCACTATATAATCCAGGCTGGCCTCAAACTCAAAGCAATCCTCCTGCCTCAGCCTCTTGAGTGATGAGATTGCAGGCATGAACCATCATTCCCAGCGTCTATTTATTTATCTTTGGTTTTTTGAAACAGGGTCTCACTATGCAGTTCAGGATGGTTTTGAATTCACTAGATAGCCCAGGCTTTTTTTTTTTAAAGAGAGACGATCGGGCATGTGGCACATGTTTGTAATCTCAGCACTCAGGAGGCTGAGGCAGGAGGATCACTGTGAGTTTCATGCCAGCCTGGGCTACATAGTGAGTTCAAGGCCAGCCTGAACTGCATACTGAGACCCTGTCTCAAAAAATAAAATAAAGGGGACTGGGGCTGTAGCTCAGTGGTAGAGTGCTTGCCTATCATACACGAGGGCCTGAATCCGATCCCCAGTACCACCAAAGCAAATAATAAACTACAAATGAGAGATGGCCCAATGGGTCCTCTGTGGTAAGACAGTAGCACAGCGTCTCTGGCTGAATCACAGGCACCTGCTTCATAAGCAGTAACCGCGGCGGGCCAGGTGTTACCTGGCTTTAGTCCTTTCCCCTTCCGCCTTCATCAATAATGGATACCGCGCCCCATCAACTGGCCCTGCAGACTTCTGCCTACGCTGCAGGCAGATCCTGCTAAATGGGCAGAAAGGG
>RJWM01041639.1:0-14775 GCA_004363535.1 Dasyprocta punctata | reverse complement strand
CCAACTTACTTGGGCTATGCTTCCACAGTTGATTCTGATCACAAAAGATCTAGATTTTAAGTAACTTCACAGAATACATAATGGGAAGATATATAACTGGATATCCATGCAGATTCATGAAAATTCCAAGCAATTTCTCAAATATTTATATTTGGATTGTATCCAAAGAATGATTTGCTCCTTCATTTTAAATCTATATGGATCATCAGGAAAATGAAATCCATATGTTTCTCATTTATTTACACTTACCTCATCGAAATATATCTTGAACGAAATACTCCATGTTTCTTGAAATCATATTTTCCTTCCCAAGTGGGGAAGCCACCTTTATTATGGTCTATGCCTCAGAGGAAGAAAACACGCCCTTCCTATTGGTATGTGGTCAGATCTCCAGCTCAGACTTCTCTATTTTGGCCTGAAATAAAAGTTCTCCAAATGTGGTCTTTATTTTCATTACCACATTGCAGTCTGCCAAATTAAACCATGATATCCAGTCATCCAAACAAGACATATTTCTTTCAGGAAAATGAGAGATTCAAAGACAAAAAGTCCAACATTTCCTCAGGCACCTACTCTTTTCACTGACACACAATCCTTTTCATTGTCCCCAGGTCAACTTCAGTGTTTTATATTGTATTTCTATCTGATAAGAAAAGTAATTTTGGAATTTTGCTTCTTTAATATTAGGAAATCATTAAACATATTTAGCATGTCATAACTAGCCTTTTCTCCCTCACCCTCACTTATTATTTTAATCTGCCTTCCTGAAAACCAAACTGGTGAAAATTCTCTGTTCCTGCACCTCTGCAAATGCTGCTCTCACTAACTGGGTGCTTCCATCCACCTGCCCACCAGGGACTTTCTGATGAAACTTCTCCTCCCCTCTCATCCTGAATCAGTTACACTTCATTTCTAGTGAACCCACATGACCAGATGTACACTTCATTAGCACGTATTTCATGGCATTATAATTATTTATATACAGAATAGTCAATCTCCTCCAAAAGATTTCATCTTGTTTGAAGGTAAGGAACATGCCTTATCTGTCCTTGTTTCTGTGTCATCACTCAGACAAAAGGTCTCCAATCACCCTTCTCTTGTTGAATAAATGATTAAATCTATGCATGGAGAAGTGACACTTTATAGTCATTACCATATTTTCGCTACATCTATCCTGTTACTCACATGGCCACTGTACCTTACTGAGAAAGGCATATATTCTGAGTTGGGGAAGTGAGGATCAAAGCTTCATGTATAATAAAAATGTCAGAATACTGTTGGAGAAGTGAAAGCAAAGAGAGAAGAGAAACAGCTAATTATCCAGAGAATTCAGATGTTGTAGAGGCAGGCTGAAAAGGGTGGGCAGGTCTTCCGCGTTTCACATTAATTATACTCACATAAATTTACCAGGGTTCATTCTCCCTCTACTCTCTAGACTTAACCCAGTTTAAGTGTTTGAAAGTACTGAATCTGAGGTAACTGAAGGCATAGTTTCTAGGGGAATGAAAGTGGATAACAGACAGATTTTGTGTGACTTTCACACGTAAGTGCCATATATCTACACCATACATACATTTCCTATATGTGGGGCTATATATAATGTAATGTTATATGTATGTTTGTATGTATATGTGTATATGTATGTCTCTGTGCAGTTAACCTTCGATATGAATATGTTTTCAAATCCAACCTCTGAATTATTACATTCCCCTAAAGGATGATTCTAGATTCACTTTGTGTGGAAAATGAAAAAAATTAAAGACTAATTATTCATTATTAAAATCATAAGAAGCATCATAAAAACTGAGAGAATTCTAGCCTTTGTGTTTTGAATAGTAAAAAGAGGGAATTGATGATTTTAAAGAGAAATAAGAAACTAAGCAAATGATTCAAAAAAAATGCATGTGTCTCTTCTTGAACCAACACATGACTCAGTTAAAATTTTCCTTCCCCAACTCTCCTTACCTCAAAGGTTTGAAAACCTCATGCAGAATATTTTTTGGGGGTGTGGGGAGGATGGCAGTTAAAACTATGGGTGGAGGCACAGAAGAGGGGCTGGGGTGGGAGTGATAAACTTCATTGGATATTTCAGAGTCAGAGAATTTGACTCAAATGAAAACTGTGAGCACTAAAGAAGGATGAAACAATGATTCTTATCTCCTAAAGAGTTTTACAGTCATCAATGCCCAGAGTGAGCTGATGAACTGGGAGTGGGTGACCTTAATAGATATAACTGTGTATGGGCTCATTCTACCATGAAATTAAATTTTAAATCTGAATTGATGAACAAAAATTCTGGCTTGATATTTTTGAACAATAGTTTTAATAGTTTTGTAACTCTTTCCTTTCTGTGAGGATTCCTTTGTATTTCAGACTGTGTAAGGAAGCTCTGCCTTTCTGCAAGACTGTAGCTGAGCTCTACCACTAATCTGTGAATGTTCAGTGTTTCGGGGATAATGGAGCTAACTACCTTTAGGCTGAGGGGATAGTTTCTGTGTCTTCATTCTTTTGTTTCTTCTTCCTATGCCTTCAATAGACTCCTCCCTCTTCTCCTTTCTTGCTCTTGACTCCTCTTCTACCGTCTATGGCTCTTGTGGTATGAAACTTTCCAAATTTTTCTCATGCTTGGCCCCTCCCGCTGTGCTCTTCCCCACTCAGGTCACTTTATCCTAGTCCATGCAAATGTCCTATTTGCTTCTTTTCTTTCATGAGATGGTGTCTTATTCACTTTCTTGTCATTGGGACAAAATACCCAATGCCTGCAGTTTAAAAAAAGAAAGATTTATTTTGGCTCACAGTTTCAGTCCATAGTCAACTGGCTCTAAGGCTGAAATAGCACAGTGGAAGGGCCTGCTGCTCATGTCATGTGGCCAGGAAGCAGAGATGGAATGGAGGAGCTAGGGAGAAAGACAAATCCTTCTAGGTCAAACTCCCCAATGAGTCACCTCTTCCAACCAGACCCCACTTCCTAACAGTAAGTCAATTATAGTGCCCCATAATCCAATCACCCACCAAACATATGAGGCTTTTGGGATCATTTTAGATCTAGACTATAATTTAGGATAAATTTTTTAAAGGATCTGTATTTGCTTCCTTCACACTTCCCTCACTTGTTCAGTCTATTGACACTGAATAACTTTGCTTCCTGTTCAATCATTCAACTAAACTGCCAAACCCAATGCTCTCTTTTCGGCCTGCATTCTGCCTGCCAGCTTCTGTCTTTGGCTTCTGGGTTTTTGCTGACCATCCTTTCTTATTTGCTATGTTTTCTTCTATGTTCTGCAAAGCTCCACTCCTAGCTCTGACCTTACTTTCTCCCCCTGCTCCCTTTTCCTTTCAGCAGCCTCAGAGTAATTCTAGGTCTATGCCCTCTATTTTGGCCTCTTACACAAGCAATTGTTCCATATTCCTATTTACCTTTTCGACATTTCCACATGGATGCCCTCCTAATGTCTCAGAATCAACATGACCTGTATGCAAATCATAACATATTCCCCCATACCAGCAGCTCAGTCTGACTTTCTAAAAAGGAAAGAACAAGTTATGTGGAAATAAAACTCAAAAATTTCCAAGCAAAGTGTTGGAATGGGAGTTTGCAGAGATTAATCTGTGTCATTTCCTCCTTGGGGCATGCTATGGGTATCTTTTTATTTGTGTCTTCATTCACTTTCCACTCATTTACTTACCCACCTGTTCATTTGTGTATTCACCCATCTATCCATTTCTTATTTTACACTCTTCATTCATTCAAAATACATTAATTATTTGTATTATTTCAGGAATGTAAATGTAAATGTAAGTAAGGCATAATCTCTGACTTCAAGGAATTTCACAAGAAGAGATTAAAAATTTAATTAGGCACTCCAGATGCTATGATAGATGTATTCAAAATCTGGAATACCAGAAACAACATGGCCAGTCCTAGCGATACTTAGGTTCAAATAATCTTTGGAATAGATACCATGAGATATATCTTAAAGGAAGCAGCGGTATTTGTCACACATGCAGGCTCACAATGAATGCTTCATGAACCAAAGCACTGAGGTCTGAAACAGCCTTGTGTCCCTGCTAAGCAGAGGTAAAAACTGGAAAGGACAGGAAGAGGTGGCAAAGATGCTTGTATTCACCATGCTTAGGATTGGAAGTTTCAACCTGTCATCTTTAGGGAGTCCCTAAGGGTTTGGTATGGAAGATTACTTGCTGGGAATATATTAACTTCCTAGGATTGTTGTAAGGAAGTTCCATAAACTGAATGATTTAAAACACAGAAACATCTCTCACAGTTTGAGAGGTGAGGAGCCCCAAATCAGGGTCATGCTCTTTGTTCAACCTCTAGAGGAGAATGCTTCCTTGCCTCTTTGAATTTCTGGTAGCCCACATATTCCTTGACTTGTGGCAGCTAACAACCCCAATCTCAATCTTTCTTATCACTGGTATTTGTCTCCCTCACTATCTACAAGTTTCTCCTTATTTTCTTTCTTTCTGTCTTGGATCCTAACAGATTAAGACCCATGCTGCTAACTCAGTTTCTTTGTATAGACCTTATTTAGAAATAAGATTTTATTAACAGGAACTGAGAGTTAGGACTCCAACATACCTTTCTGGAGGACACAGTTTAACCCATAACATGGAGATGTGACTTTATCTTCTCTTCAGGGTCTGGTCTGCCCAATTAGAGTATTTTCAGTTCTGACTTTAGTGTCTGACCCAGGGGGAAAAAAACAGAGCTTTCCCTTTTCACTTCCTTTTGGAGCATCTGTAATTGTTTCTAGTTTTCAAATAGAATTTTATTAAACACTAATGGAGAAAGAAGGAGAAATTATTGAGGAAATGATACCCCTCATAACAGTAGCACAGTTTCCTAAGTACATACATATTTCTCTATCATTCTATTCTGATGAATGAAGAATTTTACTTGATTTCCAAATCCTTTTCTACTATTTATGCTACTGTTACTAATAGTACTAGTACTTCTACTACCTCCAAGATTATTGCTGCTGTTATCAACATCATCAGCACTGCTGGTGGCTGACATGGTAAGTATATATTCACCACACTGTCCTCTTTACTTATCATGTTTCATTTAAACTTCATTAAAATAAATAAAATCAATGAAGTATTTTTCAACATTTGCCATGCTAGGCAACCAAGGCCTTGCATGCAAAGATGTTTCACAGTTGCACTCACTGTATCTGACACTAAATATTTCCTGGGCACAATCAGGTTCTTGTTCTTTCAGCTCCCAAGTGTCTTCTCTACTTTGTAGCTCCTGTGCCAAATAGAATACTTTATTGGAATGGAACAATACTCTCTCTTATCTCAAAACACTTTTTCAGGGCCAAGACTCTACCAATTCACCTGAACAGATAATCAATGTTCAGGAAGCAAGACCTGCGTTCTAGACACTTCTGATGTGTTAAGCCACATTTTGTTAAGTTGCTTATGCCCTGCCACACAATGAGTTAAGTGGCAGAGCTGAATTTCAGCACCAGATTGAGCTAGTTCCTATGCCTTGTTTAGCTCTGCAAATTGGTATATAGGATTCCATGGTCTTCTTTCCTATTCAAGATGCAGAGCTAGTGTTTCCCATCAATAAATCCATATTTTGTCTTCTACTTCTCACTGGGGCATGTTCCTACCCAGAGCACCATCAACTGCTTACAGATTCACATTCTGCCTATTCCTTTTAATGCAATCTAGAATCTCCCAGTACCGACTTCCATCTATTAACAGCCATATCTCAATGGACCACTGCATTTTTGTCTATCTCTTCAACTTGACCTGAAGTTAAGAATGTTGATTTCAACCTTGTACTCTATATTCATGGAATCACAGAGTTTTTCTTTCTCTTGATGCCTCATATGCGCCAGCAAAGCCTCTCTCCTGTAGACTGTGCCATCCATGATGCCCATCACAGGATCATTACTCACTCATCAGACACCCTATATTAGCTCAGATAAAAAGAACAATAAAGAGGATTATATCACAGTGTTAATAAGAAATCAGAAAGTAGACATTCTGAGAAAAAGCCATATTGACCACAGTTGTCAACAGCTTTAGCCTAGGGCAGTGACTTCACTTCCAAGGATCATAGCCACTCAAGTTTGAAGATTTCAATGTATGCCTTTCCTGAAGTCTGTGTGTGTGTGTGTGTGTGTGTGTGTGTGTGTGTCACACTTATCTCTGTGTGAGTGTAATTATTTATTTGAGCACAGAAATGAAAGCTTTAGAGAAGCAAATGTACAGAACTATATGAACAGAACTGATCACTCTCTCTTGCTAAATCTAATACTGTAGTATAGCTACTGAAAATTGACCCATTTTCCTCTATCATTTCAATGTCCCACATTTTCCTTGGTACTCAAGCACAAAGCTGCTCCAGGAAGATGAAGTATCTCCATGCCAAGAGAACAATTACTTATAGCCTTAAAAGTTTTCTGAAGCACAGCAATAATAATAGCTTACATCACCACCACCATCACCATTGTATCATCTTGCTTTGCACTTTACAGTATGCTCACAAAATGTTCCAACATCAATTTTATACTTTGAGTCTTATTTAATCCATGCCATGAGTAAGGTTTTGCTAATCCCATCTCCTACATGAGGCTCTAGAAATTCATAAAGTTCAGACTATAAAAGCTTAGAGTCTGTGCTAACCCCAAAGCCTCCTGACTTCTCCACCAGGCTTGTTCCACTGATTACATTGTGTGTGGTCAGGGCTGGATGATGATGCTTACACAGTCAAGCAATATAATTAGAAGCAAAAATTTGGGGGGTAGAAAAAATTATTCAAATAATCCTGAGATTCAGATCATGTCTTCAGTGTATGCTGTGTGTGGCACAAGTTTTGGTTGAGACTCAGTTTCTTCACCTGAAAATGCAGTTCAAAAGTCTAGCTAATTAGAGATATTGCAGTGAAAATTCAAAAAATGGTGTTTGTAAAGTACCCAGGCTCAGTACTATGCTTGACACAAAGCAGCAAATCAATAAATGGGAAATCCATGAGTGGGGAACACAAATTGTCTTCTTCAACTCAGTTACATAGAGTTCAGAAGGTCAAAAAATTTTTGAGTATTGACAAAAACTTAAATAAACTTGAGAATAACTTTTGCATTGGTCTTTTAAACATTTGTGGAGAAACTATTACTACTTTTCATACCACAGCCTCCACCAATTGTGTTACCTAATATTCAATGTATGTAAAATATTACCTTTCTGAATATTTTTATTTTAAAGAGAATAAAGTCAAGCAAAATAAAACAGAATAAAGCCAATCAAAACAAATCAGTGTAAGTGACAAAAGACTTCAAAACAATAGGAAATCAACAATGGTTACCATAATGCCTCTTGTTGTCTTCAAAATAGCTGCAGATACCTTCACATATAGTAAAAATCAAACAAAACAGAATGCAATAGAACTGATAAAAACAAAACAATGAATGCAATAAAGGACTTCGAAACAAGATAATAGGAAATTCAAAATGGCTACTATAATATATCTTATCTTTGAAATAACTGCCCATGCCATTGGATATAACAGAATCAGACAAGACAAAACAGGATAAAACTCAACCAAACAGAACAATGAAAATGATACAGGAATTCAAAACAAGATGATAGGGAATTAATAATGGCTACCACCTTTAGAAGGAGATCCCCTATAGATGTTACACTATGCATTCTTAACCTCTGAATAGATGATCAGACTACCAGCTTTAGACCTGCAAGGTCAGTGAAACACTAAACACTTAAGCATTAAGTTGTATTTTACCTCAGTAGCTATCATCTCAGTCTGTGTTTCTCCAGATCAGCCAGTCACTTATGGAGGAGGGGTAGCTCTTCTTGTCTCCCAGCCCATGCATCAGAAAGGGCCAGAATCTGGTTCTCAACCCAGCTGCTTGTGCATGGTGCAGACTTGCAGGGAGGGCTTTTCATTGACTTCTTGTTCTCCTTCCCTGCAGTCTGCAAATGGCACCAGATCACAAGAAAAGGCAGGTGTCTGGTTCTCTCCCCAGCAGCCTGCATGTGGTGCCAACTCACAGGAAAGGCTGGTCTTCTTGTTAACTTCTTGTTCTCCTCCACTGCAGACTGCAAATGGCACTGACTCACAGGAAAAGGCTAGAACCTTTCTGAATTTCTAAGTATTCACATACATGACTTTCCATGAAGGGTTGAACCAGTGATAGTGTATTCATAGTTCCCCACTTGTAATTCTACTCTGAGCAGGAACACAAGATTTTTAGGAAGCCCAATTCCTTAGGTATTTCTTTGATCTACTGGTGCTGAACTATCTTTCCAGGCAGCTTGGAGCTCTGGAAGCCTAGAGCTGGAATAAAGAAGACAATGGCAAAGGGTGAAACATAGAACAGGTAAACTAAAGGGGTTGGACAGAGGTAAGGTTCTCATGTTTTAGAAAGAAAGTGTGATGGTTTGGACAAGTGTTTCCTAAAGGCCCATGTGTTAAAGGCTTGATAGCACTATTAGAATGTGGTGGAAGTGTTAAGAAGTGGTGCCTAGTGAGAGGCCTTTAGAGCATTGGGGACATAGCCTTGAAGGGGATTATGGGATCCCAGTCTCCACCATGCTAACTCTTGTTTTGTTTCCTGGTCATTAAGTGAGTGGTTGCGCTACCATACACATACCTGCCACAATGTTCTGCCTCTCCATAGACCAAAACAATAGTTTCAAATAGAAACTGAAGAAGCCAAAACTGCAAGCCAAAGTAAAGTTTTCCTCTTTATGAGTTGATTATCTTAGGTGTCTATTACAGAAACAGAAAGTTAACATAGCAGGGAAGTACACTGAGAACAAGAGCTAGAGAAGAGTTGTGCCACCATAGTGAGGTATGTGTACCGCCAAGATGTAGAAATCAAGACAGAGTTAAATCTTTTAGAAATTGAGTTGGGAGTGGCAGGGGTAGGCCGGGACAGTCTTCAGACCACAGAGCTGCTGCAGAACCTGCAAGAAAGAAAAAAGAGAAAGGAGGGCTGCATAGGCAGAACTTCAGGTGTTAGTATGGCTCTGAGGAAGCCCAATTTAGGCTGAAGGGGAGTCTGGAGCACTTTCTGTATCTGAGTTCAACAGAATGCTCATGTAAGAAGAAATATTTTGAGATCTTATTTTGTATGGAGGATTTTGAAAGTAGTCTTTATCCAAGACAAGAAAATTTGCTAGAGTTCACAGACAATACAGTTTGAGGAACTTGAAATCTAGGTCAATAGGATGTTCTTCAAAAATCAATAGTAATATATTTAGTGCTATTGGACTTCATTAAATATGTATTGGTTATTTTTATTCTCAGTTGAAAATCATTCTAAGTGCATTCTGCATGCAAATGAGTATTTAGAGCTGACAAGCAAGTTTAGAGTCAGATTGCATTAATGCCTTGTCCCTAATATGAAGTGTTTGCCCAAGCTCAGACTTCACAGAATGAAGATGCAGTGAGGGCTATGTTGAATTGGCCTAGCATGGCTCTTGGCACACTTCGTGTGTGTGTGTGTGTTGTTCTGGGGATTAAACCCAGAGCCTTTGCACTTTGCACCAACCTTTACCCTCAGGGTTTTGTTTTTGTTTTTGTTTTTGTTTTTTGTTTTTTTTTTTACTTTGAGACAAGGTGTTGCTAAATTGTCCAGGCTAAGCTTGAACTTCCAATCCTCCTGACATGACCTCCCAGAGCACTGGAATCTCAGGAGTGGGAAGCACACTTTTTGATGGAGTATGCTTCTGGAGACTGGCTAGTCCTACATTCTTCAAATGTCTTTGGAAACTGAGAATGTGCATTGATCAAGGAGTGCGTTAAGCCATAAGAAGCAGTAGCATTTGGACACTGTCATTTTGAGATATGCAAGACTGTCAGAGATGAAATGTAGCTGTGTTTCCATAGTCAGTCACATTTGGCCCCCTTACAGCCTGTAACTGTGTTTCAGTTTGCCTTTCAGGAGAGAAAGCAGCCCAGGTCTAAGTGGGTTTAGGAAGAGATGATTTTCCAATTTCAAATTGAAGTCAACTAAACAATGTACCTATAAACTAAGGGGAGTATATCTCATCTTTGAAATCTCTTCTAAGGCAAGATTTCTGGGTCATTAATGCATGTAGAAGACGATTGTGCTGGAGTGAAAAAGATGCCAAGTTCAAATTGTTCGTCCCCATTGATGGGTTTACAGAAGTCTGGGTTCTGACACACAGGTGTGATCATACAAGCGGGTTTTTTTTGTTTGGTTTTTGGTTTTTGGTTTTTTTTTTAACTGGGAATTGAACTCAGGACCTTGATATTTCCAGGCAGGCACTGTGCCACTGAACTATATTCCTGGCCTATCATGTGAGTTTTGATTGGAAAAAGTTCTCAATAGCTCTGCCTCTTAGACAAAAAGGGGACTTTTGCCCATGAAAATCTAGGAGATTTCAATGCAGACCTTGAGATTTGGATTCATCAGCCTGGGGTCAAAATCTCTGTACTCTATTTCCAGGCTCTCTACATTTCCCCTTCTATAAGAGGATGGTTGATACTTAGCCTAAATGTGATAGCTAATATAAGTTGCCTGCAAATACAATGTCATAGAAAAAAGTGATAGTTTTCTCTCATACTCGAAGACAAAAATCAAAATAAATACTATTTATTGTCTTTGTGTAATTCTTCTTAATTTAGAAGGATGAATGATCTCAGTTTTGTAGGATCACAGGAGATGTAAGTATGACACAATAGAAAGAAATGGTGTTCTATAAGTGTACAGTGAAGTGCTGGACAATATATATGTTCAGAGGTAAATGCAAACACCCTTCTTCTTCAAGAAGAAAGACTAGACTAACTTCATACATAGAAGGTAGAGGAACATTCTCCATATGTATCTGACAACTGCACTAATACAGAGACAGATCACACAATTGTGAAGACAACAGCCAATAGTGAATATCAACTCTGGGAGATATGCTGAGAAATATTATAGGAAATTTCAATAACCATTATGTTGACTCAAGGAGAATGCCCAAATACCAGTATTGAAGTAAAAATATATCAATTTTTAAAAATTCATTATGTTAGTAATTTATCTGTAAATAATTATTCCAAATCCAGAGATTAAAAACAAAAACATTAAGTATCTCATAGTTTTTTGGGTTCAGAGATGAAGAAGCAGCTTTGCTGACTCAGGGTGTGGCCCAGGATCCCTCACGATGTTGAAGTCCAAGCTCTTGGCAGGGTTGCAGTTACCTCCAAACTTCCCCAGGAAGGATCCACTTCCAAGTTCACTCACATGCTTCCTGGAAGGCTTCAGTTCTACTGTGTTGGCTGCCTGTATGTCACACCATAGCAACTGGTCTTTATCTCCCCAGGGCTGTTTAGGACAAGGCAGCTGGCTCCTTTCAAGTGATTCAAAAGAAAAAGAGGAAAAGAGTGCACCCATCACAGAACCTACAGTCATTTTATAGCCTAATATCTGAAGTGAAATCCCATGATTTATACTCTATTTCCTGCCCCAGAAGTGAATCACTAAGTACAGTTTTACGGTTAAGGGGAGAGGAACACATCTCCATCTTTTCAGAGAAATGGAATCAAAAAATGTACACACATACCTTTAAAATCACCCAATGTACTTAAAGGGGGGGAAGCAGTTAAAGAAACAGTAGGGCATTTGCTGGTCATGATATGAAAAATCTTGGAGACAATAAAGTGTGAAGAGATTTTGTAATATCTATTCTGAATAAGAAATTAGTGATCAGTGAGACCACTGTGCTCATAGAATATATTTTAATTTCTTCATGGTGCAGGGCTCATTTTCTAAACTTCTTTATAGCTATCTATTCCTAAGAAACTGAGTTCTAGAAAATTTTATGTGGACAGAAGAGATATCAAACCTTACAAGAGAAGTTCCATAAAATGTCTTCCATACTCCCTTTTTTCTTTAACAGAATAAGATACTAACTGGAGAAGATTCAATGATCTAAAAGATGGTAGAGCCCCCCCCAAAAAAAAGAGTCCCAGTTCCCAAAATAACAAATGGAAATTTACCTGAGGAGCAACATCTCATTTGAAGCAACATGAGTAAAAATAATCTTTTGTTGTTTAAACCATTGGGATTTAGGGAATTGTTTTTTACAACAACTCCCATAGCTTATTCTAGACTTACTCTTCTAAGATAAGTGATTAAAAATGTGTTTGTCAACTTTCAACCACTATAATAAAATGCTCGAGATAACTTATAGAGAAAAGATTTATTTTGGCACATGGTTTTGGAGGTTCCAGTCTATGAACAGATTCACTGCTTTGGGCCTGTGGTGAGACAGGGGATCATGGTATAAGGATGTGATGGAGGAAAACCCTCACTTCATGGCTAGAAAGCAAAGAAAGAAAGAGAAAGGGGTTGAGGTCCCGCAATCACCTTCTGGGATGCATCCCCCCCAAAACTAAAAGACATCCAATAAGGCCTCTCCTCCTTTAAGATTCCATCAATATTGCCATCTTGGGGATGAAGCCTTTTACACATTGGCCTTTGCAAGGCATTCAGCATCTAAACTATAATAAGACATTCAACATCCAAACTATAACAAGTCATTCAGCATCCAAAAAGTGATAAATTAAATAATGCTAAGTCTGTAGGATGTTCTGAACATGAATTAATAGCATTATAATCACCTAAAGATTTTTAAAGAAATTCAAAAATAAACTTGTGATAGTAATTTAGTAGCTGTTCCTATGACTGATGAGTTGTTAGAGGTACTCTGATTCTTGGGATGCACTCTGGGAAGCAGACCAGTAATTCTTGCTTCCACACTAATTATGATATGGAACCCATACCACAATTATTAATTAAAAATTTTAGAAGATAAAAGTACTAATAAGTTGTGAAGTCTGCTCCACATCAGGGAATATCAGCTAACAAGTTGAATAGCATAATGGATAACAGTATGGTCTTTGGAGTTAAACAAAATTGATATCCTATTTCTTCCACTATTTAAAACTTATGTAACCTTATGTTTCTTTCTCCATTTTTGGAATATTAATTTCATAATCTATAAATCCACTATTAGGATATTGACAATTATATCATTTTATTTAAGATTGTAATGTGAACTGAGATAATATACATATAAACTACACAGAAACTACACATAATAAGCATTTAAAACATATAGCCATCATTCTTGTCATTGTTGCAATATTGATTATCTTGATGCTGGAAATTCTGGCTAGTTTCCATTTGATTATTTTTTGACAAAAGAGAAATAATTTATGGATAGATAGAAATAAAAACTGTAATGAATAAAAGAGTCCAAAAAGAATTTTACTAAGGTTCCTGGCAATAATCTCCTACAGGTCCTATGAGAAGATTTTACTATGATAAGTGAACTTTGTGGGAAATCATTAAAAGCAATAATCCTAAACATTTTCCAGCTTCAGGAATCTGTTTTCTGTTATAAATTAAAATATCCCTGCCACTTACTTTGTCTTCTGGAAACAGCTGCTATCCTAAAGTGCAAAGCTCTGGTGATGTGGATGAGGAAGCTGAAGGCCATATGCACAGCCTGATGAGGCTGACTTGGTTGATCCCCAGAAGAATGACAGGTAGGCCCAGTGCACTTGGAGTGGCACCTATGGGCTTGTGTCATGTGGGAGCCACACTTCCAAGAAAGAGGGCTCCATCCTCAATCACAGAAGAAGAAATCAAGATGATTCTCAAAGTTTTACTGGAAGGATGTATTTGCAATGCATGAAGAAAAGTGGGGATGGGGGAAATGGTCACAGACTGATCGGTGCCCCTCAAAAAAACTTTAAACAAATTAAAGACACTATTTCTAAATGATAAAAGCTACAGTGCACAATGAAGAACTCTCATGAGTTCCTGTGCACCAAATATCATACCTTCAAAATTCAAAAGGCAAAGCCTCAAGGAATTACAAGAAACTCATCAGGAGAAAGGAGCTAACTAGGTCTCTCTTAGCTAATAATAGGTCAAAATAAGATATTGCAGACAACATAAAAACTAAAACTAGAAACAAGAGTGCCCCACCATTAAGAAATTGAGAAGCTCCTCAATAATTCTTGAGTCAAAGAGGAAATCAAGGGAAGAATTGATGCCCATGTAGAAAATAATAATAATATCAGATTCTAAGTGGTGTAATGAAAGCAAAGCTCTGAAAAATTCATGGTGAATACTGTTGGTATCAATAAACATAAATATTAAAGTAATTGATTAAGTATGACTCTCAGGAAGTTAGGGAAAATGTATCCAAAAGAAAATAAAGATTAAAAAATATTAATCAAAAGTAAGGCATAGGGGTGCATGCCTGTGATGGCAGCGCTCTGGGGGGTGGAGGCAGCCCAGGCAACTTAATGACCGAACAAAGCTTGGTGTCAAAATAAAATGACTTTAAAAAGACTTGGAAGGACCTAGGATTCAGTCTCCAGTACAAAAAAAAAAAATACATGAAATAGATCTTAGAATAGATAAAACATTAGGTAATTACAGCACGAATTCATAAGATGAGAAATTGAGAAATAAGAATGGAGAACTATAAGTACAGATAGAAAAAATCTCTAATTACTACTTTGCTCAGCTTTTTGCACATAATATGGAAACTCTGTTTAAAATGGATGCCTTTCTAGGAAGCTGTAAATTGCTAAAACTATCCTCAGAAGAGATAAAAAATTTCAAACAACTAGTATACAGAAAAGAAATCCAGAAAAATTTAAAAGAATTATCCTTTAAGCAGGGGCTGTAACTCAGTGGTAAAGAATTTGCCTATCAGGTACAAAGCCCTGGGTTTGATTGTCAGTAA
>RJWM01041638.1:0-14783 GCA_004363535.1 Dasyprocta punctata | reverse complement strand
CCCCCACACCCCCCCACCCCAACCCGCGTCAGCAACCTGCTGTTTCGGAGTTCTGGCTAAACTGATAGCAACCAAGGAACATCAACCAACTTTTGTTTTGTAGATTCGGCCAGGCCTGTGGTCAGCAACCCAAGCATCACTTTACAGCGGGCAATGTAGCAAGTATGGGGGATTCTCTTCTGTCTTGTCTTCTATTATTAATAAAATATTAAAAAAAATTAAAAAAAATAAATGTGAAGGACAGTGATAAAATGGAAAATAGCTGTCCACTTCATGGACTTATGACCAAATTTAAATTATAATAATAAAGGAGAACTGAGGTTTAAAAAAAAAAGATAATAAATTTAATACTGGATTCGTTATGTATATAATATTCCTTCTCAGACTTTTTTCCTTCTTTCAGCATCAGTTCTTTATGTTGCAAATGAAAGGCTCTCCTGAATATTCTCCATAGCTATTTGTTGATATGAAAGTATTAGTTTTACTGAAGGTCATTAAAAATGGTTTTGTAGAAGCTGTGTTTCTCCTAACCAGCACTTATAATTTTTGCTGTGATTTTATGAGATATCTAATTTCACATATATACTCTGGTTTCTCTTCAGATAGCGCAAATATTTTGCCTTTTGCTAATTTCACATCCAGATTAAGTTACCGATGGTATTGAAAATAAAATCAATGCTCTTTTATCATTTTTTTCCAATTGGATACCCCTTTGATTTTTATGACTTTATTACACCAACTAGACGTAACACTTATTATTAGATTTTTGTTTTGCAGTAGATGAGAAGTCTAGAATATATGACAACTCAATTAAACATTGACCAAGTGGGGAAATAACCATAGGTTTAGCCTGCATATTTTCTAGATCCACTGTGACATGTGCTTAGGCACAGCAGTCTTTTTGTTAACTAGTCACAAGAAGAGCCCACTTTGACCACCAGTAGGATCTGTCAGTTTAGCACCAACCTAAGTTCTCCCTTCTCTTAGTGCAATTACATCTGGGTAATTGCAGATAAGTCTGGGGAAGGGTGGAGAAATATTTAAATGACATAACTTTGAGGTCATCATGGAGTCTTCTGTCAATAGGTATTATGCTTCTAAAAAGGCGCTCTGTTCTATAAACTGAGTTAAAATTTAGACGTTTCTATTCTGTACAGGCTGATAGTCTCCTGCTCTAAACATGAAGGCAGGCCTAAATTGTCATAAATACATTATTAACAAAATAAAATCATTCAAAGTGAAATGAGAAATCCTATTTTAATTTAGAGGACAGAAGATCCTAATTACATAGTGACGGAAAGCTTTTTTTTTCTTTCCTTTTTTTTTTTTTTTTTTTTGTACCAGGGATTGAACTCACAGCTTCGCACCTGCCAGGCAGACACTTAAGCCACTGAACTGAATCCCCAGCCATATTTTTTGAGACAGGGTCTCACTATGCAGTTCAGGCTGGCCTTGAACTCACTTTGTAGCCAGGCTGGTTTCGAACTCACAAGGATCATCCTGCCTCAGTCTCCTGAGTGCTGGGATTAAAGGCATGCACCACCATGGCTGGTGACAGAAAGCATAGGAAAACTATTTCCTTCATTTAGGTAGACTATATATATATTTAGTTAAGGAAATTTCAGTGAAAAATATTGAAGTTGCCTACCTTATTCTTCTTGCTTACAGCAAAATATTAGAGAAAGAGATAGATGGAGTTGAAGAATGTTAAGTGAAGAAGAACTAGAAATTAAAGATTTTTGGAATTTTCACACTCTATCAAAATTGTAAAATATACTAAAATTAAGGGAACTCATATTAGAAAAATGATTTCTGTGGAAAAAAGTCAAAGGCATGATTGAAGAAGACTTTGCTTGTGCTTCAGAGGAGTCAATAAATGAAATCATCCAACTATAGAGTGAAATTTTAAAAGCAATTAGACAGGTGACTTGTAGATCCCCATAGGTATCTTAGTAGAAGTTAGGAATATAGATTAAAGTATCCAGGAAGATTTAGCCTCATGATGAATGTCCTAAATATTAACAAATATCTGAGAGATCCACAGAATTCTTAAGAATATTGGGGAACTTTACCAACTTGGACTTAAAACAATGTTGCACACACACACACACACACACATGCATACACACACACACACACACACACACACACACAAAGCCTAAAGAAGGAGTGAAGTATTATAAATCACCAACATTCTATAAGAAATAAACTAGTAAATATCACCTTTAAAAATGTATTTACTTGTGAAATTGGACTCACAAACTTGGATGATCCCTGGACCCTAAAATACAGAGCACTAGAGGAAGGCTAAGCGACCAGAGGAGAGATTTGCTGTGTTTCTCTTCCTATTACTAAAGCAGTCATCCGTCAGTCTGTCAATGACAATTGTATCCATTTCACAGGATTTTCAGTTTTACTGGCCACAAAAACAGCACTGACATCCTCCTCAGAAGCACCAGTAGCAACTGGCTTGTTCCCAGATCTGCACATGAATTTATCTGTCACAGTTTGGTCCTAATATTAGTGCTGCAGCACCTTTCTCAACTGGGGTGTTAAGTCTGAAATAACTCTCTTCCAAATTTTGAAATTATGATAATACTAATCTGTTTTCTCTGTTCTCTGATCTTGAAGACCAAAATGGCTTTTTTCCGGTCCTGCATCTGTGTCCACTCAGTGGTCTTTATTTGCTTTTCCAGTGTTCTGATCCCAATAAACAATTATCTTATTAAATTCCAGTTTTTATTAAACTTATGCTTCTACTGAAGATTCTGACTCACATTAAAATTAGGTCCTGTTACCTCCACTTGGTATAATTTTGAAGAAATAACTCAATTCTCAAACTTCTCATAGGTTTAGCTGAAGACCAATCTTTTTGCTTCTCCCTAACTTCCATAAACAAAGCTTTGCTGGTTGATCTTACCAAGCACCTATCCCAAAATAGATGAGACAATAAGGAATTGACTGAGAATGAGACTTGGAATAAGAACAGCTCAGTGATCACAGAACACAGAGAATGTTGATCTCTGAGCTCTCATCCCCCCTTCACAGCAGAAGTACGCTGCCTTCTTCCACTGGGGTAGTCTTCTGTTATGCAGACACCCTGTAAAAACCGACCCTGGTAGTTGTCTTAATATGGATGCCCACTGTCCTTAACACATACCATAATTAACTTTTGCCCTAGGAAAGATTTGATTCTAAAATCAGATTTAAACATGTATAAGAAAGAAAAATATAAATTTTGATATCGGAAGTATTATTTGTGGTTTTGTTTTCTTTTGTTTATAAGATAGGGTTTTGCAAAAGGGGGAAAGAAAAGGGAAAAGGAAAAGATATAAATCTGTATATATGTATATGTAAGATAACTAAAACGAACACACGTTATTGAGAAAGAACAATTAATACTCATATGATTAGGTCAATTTTAAATGTCTATATCTGTTAATGTAAGTAACCATTTTAAAGATAACAATATGCAATATTGCTACCTTTGTCAAGTTTCTATCATTCTGTTTTGTAAACCTGAAGTGTTACTGTTGTGCATTTACTCTAGTCATTTGTTTGTCTCTTTTGCTTGTTGTCTTTGTTATATATGTCTTTTTTTTCTTCACTTAAATTAAAAAAAAAGATAGGGTTTTGCTGTTTCCCAGGCTGATCTCAAACTTCTGAGCTCAAATTATCCTTCAGCTTCAACATATACAGTAGCTAAGACTATAGGCATGCTCTTCTATGAGAAGTTTAAAGAAATTTTTAGTACCGTTTTAAAAATTATAATATTTTAAATGTATATTGTCATAAAATACAAGATACATAACATTTTGACTATGTTGGAGAATGCATTCTAAGGGCACTCATCCAATGAAATAAAATAGAATGTTTGCATTGAATTGAGCCAAATTTTGCAGGGATTATGGATTTAGTGCATTGCATAATGTAGCCAGAAGTTAAAAAATTATGTAATTGATTGACTGAAATTTAAATTCAATATTGGCCTACATTTAGTGAACCTGAGATGCCAGAACTCTCTCATAATGTAGAGGGTGCGATCCAAAATTTAGCAAGACAAGAATATTTGTGCAGTTTATTATACCTTCCAAGAGGTCCAGACAATATTCACTTATAAAATAAAGTTAATGGGAGAAGCACTATTATGCCAGCTGTTTTGAGAGATGCCTCTATGGACTGAATATGAACATCTGAAATGCTAGCATTCAGATGTTCTCCTTGATATTGTGACGCTGGGATTACGGAATTGCAGAGACTAAGTGGCAGTGAATGCTTTACTGTCTTGGCAAGATTGCAACATTTACCATAATGGAAAACAGAGACAAAGTGGTAATCACAGTGTCTTACTGAGAAGGGTTTTAAGTGGCTAACTGAATTTATAGTTCCTGGAAATGGAAAAATGGGCATTGTTGTATACAATGGGTACGTACGCTGGTTTCTGATCGTGGCTTTCTAACATATTCTGATAAACTCAGTGATTTTAAGCAATATTGTATTATAGTTTTGAAAATCAAAAGTATTAAATCATAGTTCATCTGGGTTGCGTCTTTTCTGGAGGCTCTAGGGAAGATCAACTACTTGCTTTTCCTAATTTCTACCAGTCACCAGTGTTGCTTCACTCCTAGCCCACTTGTCCATTTTCATGCTTCAAGAAAAATAATTTAATATCTTCATATACAACTTTTTCTCTATCCCTGCCTCTTTCCAATTCTTCATTAATGATTCTTTAGAGACCTGAAAGAGAGAAAAAACAAACACTGTGAAATATACCCAGAACCTTGCTGTAATAAAGGCTACACTCAAATGGAAAGAGCTTGAACAAAGAACAATTTTGAAAAAAGATCAGCACTGAGGAAAGAGAAGTTTTTCCAATGTCGTTTGTCACCTGGTGGGGGTGGGGGGGCGGGATAATGATAATTAAATAAAAATAGAACAAAACATTAAAAACATAATCATATCACTAGTTCAGTCTTTGGAAATTCCACTTCTATCCTTATAGCCAGGAAAAAGAAAACGTGAACAAATTGAAAACCATCATTTTCTCAGCTCTCTCAGAGAAATGAGGTCACAGAGAAAATGCTCTCCCTCGAAATATCTGGGAAAAAAAGGCAAATATAGAGAATTACTACTGAGAATAGTTTACCTGGATTGGAGCCTCTGGACTGATAGAAGCATTTTAATAGTAATTTATTTATGAATGACTTGAGGCTTAGTGTGGACTAGTGTAAGAAATTCTTGGGCCTGAATTTCAAAAAAGTAACCCACTTTCCCTGGATTTTGCCTCCAGAAACACCATCAAAGTCTCAGGGTAAAAAACAGAAATAATGCTGTTGGAGTTTGTCAGGAGTAAAAGAAAAGTCACCACTGTAAAATAGACTCATTGCATTTTCCACAATAAAGGTCTGATTTCTAGATAAAATAATATTTTACTACAGTCTTTTCCAATCTGGGTAAAGGAATTTCCCTGCTTCCATCCCATGATCTCTTTTAAGGGATAAAATGAAGGCGATGATGCAGATGCTGCAGTCGTAGGACAGGGACACCTGACCACCAAAAAATAGATTGGATCATAGTCTTGAACAATTTTTCCATCCCCAATCATCACCCATACAGATACAGTGTAATAATGGAAGATTAAAACTGACAGTGCTGCAGACACTTATTTAAGGAATTCTTGAGACAGTTCAAAACTAGCAGGAGTGAAACAAAAACAAGGCAGCGGAACCATTAGGATCCTCTTTCACTGCAGTTATAGCACACATTAAATGCAGCACATTCCTAGCCTAGATAAGGTGAAATTTCACAGTAAATGCCAATGTATCTCAGTTTCTTTAACACAAAACCTCATGCTCAACTTTCAGCAATAGATTGAGTTAGGTTGTGACATAAAAGACAAAGTCTGAAAAGGTAAGGAAAGCATCAGCCCTCAGATATGAGAAAGATTTTGGAATAATTTGGCGATGTATTTATAATAACTGTGAGCAATATGTTGAGAAATTTAAATTTTAAAAATATAAATAAAGCCAGGTATGATAGTATCCATCTATAATCCTAGCACTCAGGAGTCCGAGGCAGGAGAATCATCAGAAGTTCAAGGCCAGCCTGGGCTACATAGTAATTTCAAGGGAAGCTTGAACTACATAGTAAGACTCTGTCTCAACCACCACCACCACCACCCCACTCTCCCCCTCAAAAAAACCTCAGTTTTCAAAAGGGAAAATAAAACTAACATCTCTGGGTATACAGATAAGATTATAGCAGACATTTCATTAGAAAATCTGTAAGAGAAAAATAGATGAAATATGTAAAATGTTGAAGGAACAGAAATCTTTAAATTTACTACAGGAAAGATACTTCAAAAGTGTACAAACTCATAATTTCAGGATATTAATTACATGCAAAATTGTCTTGCAAGAAATATTAGAAAAAAATTGTTTAGAGAGATAGATAGATAATGCCAGACACCATTAACTTGGGTCCACACAAAGATTGAACTAGAATTAGAGAAGGAGTAATAAAAACAAGAGCTTGTTGCTACTTCTTAATAGATCTAGAAAATCTGTCCAGTATTTATTTTGAATAATAATAGTAATGATATATGGGGTTATTTTAGGGTAGGGATAAATAAAATACATTATAAGAATATCATCATAAGGGATGACAGAAGATTTGATGGCAAGTAGAAGACAAGACATAAATATTTCACCAGAAACAAGTAAATGAACAGAAAAATAATAAAGATAAACCATTGAAACCAAAGGACATTCTTCAAGAACCTCAGTAAAATTGATAGAACTCTAGTTGTTTTACACAAATAAAAAGGTAGAGAGTGAAAGATGGGAAGAATACAAAAATGAACAATATCAGAAATATAAAAAGTATCATTACTACTGATCCCAAAGGTATTAAGATGATACCAAAGGGATGTTTTCAGTAAGTTTCTGCCCGCAAACTTGAGAACTCACATGGAAACAATGAATTTCTCTGAAAAGACTACCAAAACTCATAAATGTGAATACATCACCTAGATTGGATTGCATCCAGTAAGAAAGTGAAATCCCTTATTCATAACCTTCCAAATAAGAAAACAGTAAAAGTCCATGGTAATAATACATATATTCCATGAAATATTTAGTAAGAAATGTTAATTCTCTGTAATTTTTTGTAGAAAATAAAAACGGAGGGAAACTTCTTCCCTAATTTTATAAGGTTATCATTACCTTAATACCAAAACCAGAAAAATACAGAAAGAATGGAAAATGGGAAACAAGAACTCACAGGATCACAGACACAGAACTCCAAAAATATTAAATCAATTCACTTACGCGAGGTATGTCAAATCATGTGTAAATAAATCTGAACATGATGACAAAGTGTGATTTATTTCAGGTATACAAGGTCAGTTCAGCATTCCAATCCAATCAATCACATCTACTCCATCAGTAGGATAAGGAAGAAGAATTATATGATCATACGAATTGTTGCAAAAAAGCACTAGACAAGATGCTGCACCCATTCAGGTTAAAAATCTTAGCAATAGAAATATATAACGAATTTTTGGCCCAAAAAATGCATGCACAAAAATCATACAGTTAGCATTATACGTAATGGTGAGAAAATGCTGCTTTTCTTTTCTAAAATCATTAGCAACAAGAGGATGTCCTCTCTCAGTCTCCTAATTTATATCAGTGAGACAAAGGAAGTATACATGGGAAAGAGGAGGGAAAAAAAGGAAATGGTCATTATTCACAGATTAAGTGATTGTCTAATATAAAGCATACTAAATATTTTTAGGGGAAAATATTATTAATAAAGGAAGAAGCATAGCCCTATCAAAAGATGCAGATTCCATAAATAACGATAACATTTGTATTTAAGCAAAAATGTCATGTAAATGCAAAAATAATGTTGGAATTAAATAGGTGCAGGTGATACATCTTGACTCACTGACCCTTTTTGACGTGTTGATCATAAAAGTTTGTTCTTAAACACACAAAGAAGATATACAAATGATAATAAAATGCTACCCATACAAAATATATGGAAAAAGTAATTTCAGCAATTCAGAGCACACTGTCCATGGAATCTGCACAGGAATGTGGTTGGTATGTTTGGGAGAGTAATAAGGGCAATATAATGGGAGTGAATAGCAGAGGGGAAGGAAATTTATTGAATTTGTTATAGCAATTATGGTCTTAATTTTTTTCTAATGTCTTAGAACTTAATTTGAAACCGCTGGTACTAATGTTGCCATATTGTCATGCTGATATTTATTTTTCCAGAGTAATGCTTTCCTTCAATACTTTCTCCTATGATATGTTATGAAGTCCTCAAAAAATCATGACAGGATACTTGACCCAGAGACAGTAGAAACAAGGTTGGGCCATATTTTGCAAGCATGCACACTTTCACATGGGCAAACATTTATTAAGGGGAAAGTGTTTCCCACTGAAGGGTATCAGCAATTGGTCAAGAGAATGACTAAACTACTACTCACAGAACAAAGATTATTTTGTTTATCTTCTGGAATGAGATAAATTCTGATAATTTCTGTAGTCCAAGGGCACAGGTTCAAATGTTTCTTCTTTTTGAAGGTCTTGGATCACCCTGTGGTCATAGTCAATTCATCCTAAAAACTGAAATTTGTGTTTAGGTGGTACCATCGAAATATGTATAATAGCCTGACCTGGTGGACCTGCACATTTTAGTAGGGCAGTAGGACCTCATAATCTTGAGCTTGTGGCTCGTTAAGAGGTCTATGTAGGCAGAGCTGAGTAAAATTTGACATAAGGGTTGAAACCAAAACGAAGACAAGAGAGATACAATATGAAGAGAGAGATGCCATGCCTTATCTTCATTGTAGTCAACCACCATACTTTTATAGGCTCAAGTTAAGGGTCAGTGTTTGTAGCAAAAGTTGCTTTCAGGTCCTCAAGAGACAATTTAGGCAAGTGTTATCATAACCTACACATCAGGGTAGTGTGGAAATTGGATCTGAAATGGAGCTAGTGGGAAGTGTTCCTCAGCTATGTGATGTCCAAAATCAATGTTTTTAAATTGAGTATGAGCAAATGAGATTAAAAAGCAATATAGATTTCTTTTTCTTCTTGGTAGCAATTTTTTATATTCCACTTTTTTTGTTTTATGAGGGTCTCTTCTGGTTGTGTGGAAGCATGCCAGTCTACATGTGATGTGATGATGGCTTACTACATTAAGGACTTTATGGTCTTCTGGCCTACTATCCCAGTCTTCTGGTCTACCACTGTGCCACTACTGAGTCTCTGTTCATTCTTAAAAGAATGTAATAAAGTATTTGGGGGGGGGTATACAAATTTAAGATACATGCATCTAATAATTAAACAGAATTTATAGACACAGGACATACATTTTACACATAAAATCATTGTTAATATTGCTTTCAGTGTAATGTAATTTCTCTTGTTCTATCACTTATAACTAAGGATTTTTCTGCTCATTTTTCTTTTTGTTCAGTCTAAATCTGATGGCTCAGAATCAGCTCAGCATGTTTAGAGTTGAGTGTTTGGAATAATTTCTGTTAAGCTATTTCTTAAAACAATTTAGAGAGTATATAATCATTTTTCGTCAGACTCAATCTCCTCACATGTTAAAGCTGAGTGTCAGAAATCTTTAATGAGTCGTATGGAGAGGTTGCATTCTGGTACAGTTACTGCCTCTCTACTTCAGCAATTTAAATTATAGTTAAACGTTGAGCAAAAGAATTCAAGAATCAGCAGTGACCAGAATTCTCTTACAAAAAAAGAGTAATCTTCAGTCAATTACTTTGAATTATAAGCACAAAATGCTCAGTATGTCATTTTCTGACCTTCAGCAAACATACGATAATAAATTTTAAAGTGTCTTAGGAATTTTATTTTAAGTAATATAAAATTTTTTAAGTATCATGCCTCATATGTTCCAAAATATATTATCTAAAGCTATATATGATTACAGTGAATTTGATCTTTAGTAATTGCTAATGAAACTATTTATGGGCATTAGCATTTATTAAAATTGCAATATGTGCTAGACACTACATTGACTGAGGTAGTATGGTCATACACACAGAGATGCACATATATCTGTATGTATTTTATTTTTCCTTCTTAGCAAACCAGTTTTATGGAGGAAACTTGTAATCAAACATACTATGCTATTTTCCCAACACAAAATAATTATAGTAAAAGAATTATCACTTTAATGAAAGACTTGGCATCTTGAGATCTCAAAAGGTTTGTAAATACTGTAGCTTGCTTTACATCAAATTTTCACGTCACTACAAAGAAATATTCAGTTTAAAAAAAATTGTATGAAAACAACCTGAAGTGTTTTTATAATATTAGTCCCTGAAATAAAAAGGATAAAAAAGGAACTCATTCTTGTCTGGTTTTAATCCAGAAAATGTCAGATTCTAATGACTTTCCATGATTTCCCCAGGTAATCGTATTGGCATAGGTGCTCTTTTGCAGTGACCCTGCTGTCATTGCTAGGTAGCCTCTTTTGATGGGGTTAGGGGAGGAACTATACAGGGTGAAATCTTGTGCTTCTTCAAGTAACTAAGCTTTTGGATGGTATGACTCTGAACCTCATACAATGAGATTATATACAAGACAGATATTTCCAACCAGAATGAGGCCCTCAATTAAAAAACAAAAATAAATATTTGAAACTCTAAAGGGTAGTTTCATCTTATCTAAACAAAATAAAAAATATAAAAGAAAAAGACAAGCCAAAAGTCTAAATTTCTAAAATTTCCTTTAAAATTAGGAATTTGCAAGTGAGTAATTCATAAAGAATTGTTGTTAACTAGTTGGTTTTTGGCATGTTTTGTACTTAAATGTTATCTAACTTTGTACCTGAATTCTTCAGTTGAATTTTTTTCAAGATGTAGATAATTATTTTAGGTAAATGTTGTCTTCTAAAACACAATGGTCAAAATTTCCAAATGATCATTGAAAGATGTTAGAACATTTTATGGAGATTTGCTCAAAAGATTAAGGGAGCAGCAGGCATGTATTTTATGACCTTAGCAGAAAAATCCTATAAATCAAAACTGGAAGGCATAAATATAGTCTGTCAAATATTAAGTTTAAAAACAAGAACATTAATACACTAAATCATTATAATTCTCCTTGAAGTCATTCCTAAAATTTCAAAAGAAGGGAACAATTTCAGAAACATGGCACACAATTATTCTGTAAAGGAATTCTATGTGCAAATATTCTTCATCCAATTTATTTGATTTACGTCTTGTTTCACAATGTATAAAAGATAGTCACTTATATATTTTTTCATAACTGATAGTTTATTACATATCCACAAATTGGGAGTGTCACAGTCTTCTTTGGAAAGTCTATATTTTTGCAATATCCTTGGAAAAGAAGACTTCTTAGTTAATGTCCTCACACTGGGTGAGGTGACACATGCCTGTAATCCCAGCACTCTATGAGGCTGAGGCAGAAAAATTATAAATTTGAGCTATGCCTGGGCAAATTGCCAAGTTAATGGAATCCTGTATAGAAATAAAAATAAAGGAGATGGAGATGGAGTTCAGTGTGAAGACCTTGTGTTCAATGAATGCTTGCATTTCAATCATCCACCATAAAAAAGAAAAAAATCTGTCCTTATTCCTCAAATTGGAGAAAAATTGGAAAGAACGCACTTATGTACATAGGGATAATATCCACCCATGTCAGCTGAGTCCACCTTAGCCACAGACCCAATAATGATAATTTCATGAAAGGCATTGGTTTGCAAGGTATTTATTTTTCAGCACTTTTTAAGCACACACACAAACACACAAGCACACACATACAAGTGTGCTCAATGGACCACAAGTATGAAACAGTTTTACTTTATTTTTTTCTAGATGCTGCCTGTCTTATGCCCTGTTCTTCCTTTACCTCAGACTTGGGAGACCTATGGTGGAGAGAAAAACAGAATCCATTTCTTTATCACACTTCTCTTTTCTTATTCCAGTTTTAAGTCTTTCAAATTTTGGAGATTGGGATTAAACACATCAATTTAAGGAAAAGGACTAAACTTGTCTCAAACTGTAACAAGTGTTAATACACAGTGTAATATTTATCCTAAAGCTGCCTCTCTCTGTACACATTCAGAGGTTTCCTGTGAGGCCAGCATGAGCTTTCCATTGTTCTGCGCCTTGTTGTAAAACAGATGCTGTCATTTGTCATCTAAACTCTCTTCAGCATGACCCCCACCTGAAGTACAGCAAAGCTTCAACTGCTATGGGACAGAGATATGCGACAACACGAGACGAGACAAGACTAGATGTGACAAGCTATAATATTTCCAGATAGAGAGAAACAAATACTTACCTCTAAGGTAACTCCCAGGAAAAACACCTGCTAGGTTCTTCTGAAACACTTTGTCACAAATTCCTGCTTGGGTGATCCTTAAATGATGTCAGCTAAGTTAGCCTAGCTGCAGTTGTTAGCTCAGGCAGTCTTCAGCTACAGAGTGACACATCAAGTATCACTTTATTCAAACTTCTGCTGGAGAACCCTGTTTTGTGTGCTTCATAGCACCTTTTATTGCCTCCCAGAGCACTACCCATGCTGACTATACGAGTTATATTGCCCTTTGATGCTGTGCTCTATATACTGGAAGAAGCATATTTAAAGATTGTCATGACAAGGTCTGGAGTTTGTAGGTGTGATTATTCAGTTAATTCTAATAAGTTTCAGCAACCTGATGATTTTTATCTTTAGTTGTTAGTTTTAGCTATAATTTTGAAACAATGAGAAAATTCATTTTACATTTTGTTAGACTTAAATCCATATTTAAGATAAAAGTTGAGAAATTAGATATACTATGTTGAATCACAGGTTTCAATTACTTAAACTATTTTAGATCTATTCTGTTATAGCCAAACCAAAAGACATTTCCAGTTAAATGTTTATTTGTTGATCAACAGTTACTGAGATTATGCTATAGTTTCTTTTCAAAGTCCTGATGAAACAGTGAAAATTAAGACAGTCCCTAAATTTATGGTTCTTTTATTTTGGAGAAGAAGAACATAACACGATTAACAAGAAATATATGAGTTTTGTTTTAGAGAAGAAGAACATAACACAACTAACAAGAAATATGTTTATTTTAAATTGCATGAAGAGATAGGAAATACAAATACAATTTGATAGACTAGGCATGATTTCCCTATATAGTAGAGTAAGAGGGCCTCTGTGAAGAGATGTACTCAATTGTAAAGCAATAGCTGTGTTGTCTGAGGGAGAAGCAGCCAGGCAGAGAGAACAAATGTTCAGCCCAAGAGGCAGCAAGGAGCTTAGTATCTCTTGGAAACAGAAAGATGAGGCACAAGACGGGAGCCCAGTGGACAAGAGAGAGGAAGATTTGAGGTGGCATCAGTGAGCTGGACAAGGAGTAAATGATACAGACTATGTAGATCTTTACTGGCTGTTATTAAAATGTTTCCACTGAGTTTCAATAGGGAAAATGATAGTTTTAAGCAGAAAACAGCTTTTTTCAAGAACAAGAGTGATTTTCAACCGACCAAACACAAAAGCCACTTTTCAGTCCACATCTTACTTGACTTAGCGTCATTTGAATGTGTCGTTCACACTTTCCTTCTTAATTAAGCACGTATTTGCCAGAAAATAACAGTCAACTTGATTCAAAAATTTAAGCATTACACCTCTTTCCTTTTCTGTCTGCACTCAGGCCCTGGTTGTCATTCAATCATAGAATTTCTAAATTTTTAATTTCTGATATTAGTTTGTTCAAGCTATGAAAACAAAGGTACTAGTAACTAGGTGGCTTAAACAATATTGATTTATTTCTACAGTTCTGGAGGTTGAGAATTCCAAGTTTAAGGTGCAACTCCTGGAGAAGAACTGTGTCTTGGCTTATGGAATTCAGTTTTCTTGCTATGTGCTCACCTGGTCTTTCACTAGGGCAAGTACATATGGAGATCCTCACTCTCTCTGTCTCTGCATCTCTGTCTCTCTGTCTCTCTGTCTCTCTCATCTTAATCTCTCAATCCCTTGTATTGTTTCTTCCAGAATATCTCCATAATTTGACCATTTCTTGCTGTCCTCATCATTAACACTCTAGCACTTAAAATCACTATAGACTCAACTATAGTTGTAGCTATAGCCCACTAAATGTTCTTCTACCTCTGCCTCTGCAGTCTTAGCATGGGCTTAAAATGTTTTTACACATCTTCTCCCTAATATAATCCTTACTTTCTTAGATCCTTACTCTGAAATCATCTACATGTAGCTTTTTCTGGACATCCTAAATAAAATTTTAATTCACCAGTATTTTATATTTTCTTTGCATTAATTACCTTTCATGGGTTCTGTTTCTATAATTACATATAAAATAATTGCTGAAATTGTATTTTATCATATTATACATAATATATATGGAATAAAATAAATGGCATGTATACACTTGCATATCGCATATGGCAGATAAAATATATTTAAATTAGTGATTATATTTCTCATCTCCTAAAATTAATTTACATGATTTTTTCAATTATCATGTCCTTAGAACATACACTAGTACCAGACAGAGGAAGCGTCAATAAGTATTTGCTGACTTAATTAGCTGATCAAATTTATTTTTACTTCCGTAAAGAAGTGGATTTTATGGCACATGTTTGTTATCAGTTGGGTATTTTTTACAGTATCCCAAGAAAAAAGAAAATGGTAACTTAGTCTGTGGCATTAATCACAAAAATGGTGATAAGTGGAATTTCTGAATTAATTAAGGAG
>RJWM01041637.1:0-15087 GCA_004363535.1 Dasyprocta punctata | reverse complement strand
CCGGAAGTCTCGGGAAGCCGCTCTTTCTGCTCCTCTCGATGATGTTGTGATCATTTAGCCGGTTGTCAAGAGGGCTGGCGGAGGACCAGGCGAGAGGTAGATAGCTGGTTCCTCCCGGCTGAGACTTGTCCCGTGCGGGCTGCGGAGGCCGGTAGTGGGGACCGGGAGAGGGTGGCGGCGGAACCACCGAGGGGTCCAGCCTGCGCGATGGCCGGGGCCTGGGGGCCTGGAGTGCTGAGGGCTCTCGGGGTGCGGGATGGGTCTCCGGCTCTTGGCCGTGTTGTCTGGGGAGCTCCTGCTACCCTGTTTACGGGTCGGCCAAGCAGAATTACAAGTCGTTGACCTCTTTGCATCCTCTTTGAATGTAGAAAGTTGACTGATTATTCTTCAGACAATCCTTAATTTAAAAAAATGCTAATAATAATTTCAGAGGTTAAAGTGATCTCTGAAAGAAAGTTGTGTCAAGTGCCCAGCACTTACAGCTACTCGGACCTGTCGCAATCTGACTGTGAAGCGCAGCACCATGCCATGCGTCCACTGCATCGGGTCTTCCCTTCAACTTGGTATCCTGCGGCCTTAGTTTCCTAAAGTGCTCTGACTGTAGCCTAACCTCTTTAGTTTCGTGATTTAAAGTTTGTTTATGGCTTCCTCATTTGGGATTGTTTATGTTACTCGGATATAACTACATAACAGTGAGGCTAAGAGCGTTTGTCTGTAGGTTTGTTCTACATTCCTGGGAAATTTTAGCTCGAATTCATTTCATATACGTTTGTTTATGTTTCAGTATCTGCAGTCTTCTCTGCACCCCCATTTTAAAAAATAAAGGAAAGTCCCCATCTGTCTTTCTTCATTACAGTTTTCACTCTTATGTGGGTTTTTTTCCCTCCCCAAGGGACTTCAGAGCAAAAGGAATTATTGGTTCACTGATTATTGGACTAGAGCATTATATATATATTTTTTCTTTCTCTCTCTCTCTCCTCCTCCTCTCCCTGTGGTTTGGCCCAACCGACCAAGTGTGCCACTGTCTAACACAGTAAGTAATACAGATTAATATTATTTGTTTCTTTGTTCTGAAGTTTAGCTAGAGTTTTCTGATATTTGGCTCAGTTACCCCTCCTCCCCGCCTTTTACTAGGGATCAGTCCCAGGGACTTGCATTAAGCTACATCCTCAGACCATTTTTAATTTTGAGACAGGGTCTATTTAAATTCCCCAGGGTGTCCTCTAATTTTAAACCCTCCTGACTTAGCCTCATGAGTAACATGGGCTCTCACCTTTGAAAAATTCTTAAATGTTTACTCACCACTTCATATTGTTAATCAAAAGTAGTTTTTCTGTCTTGAAGTTGCCTATGGATAAGATTTTTCCCTCTTTTATTTCTACGTATTTTTGTCCAAGGAGTTTTCCCTATGATTGACAAAATGACTTAAAAGTACCTTGCTTATTCAGAAAAGGAGTATCTAGAGTTACTGGTCATCTCTTTAATTGTTCATTTGTAGGTTAACTGATCAAGTACACATTCTGTAAGTTAAAATTGAGTTTGATGATGCTTTCAGCTGGAAATTTACATTTTCTTTGTCAAAGTGATTCTATTAATAGCTTTACCCTTAATTTGTTTACCAAAGCATTCTTATGGCATTTTCATATTAAGATACAGTATTAGATAAAGTACTAACATCTAACTGTAACTAAATATTGGGTGAATTGCTAGGAACACCTCTGAGCCTGATTTCATGGACCCATGCTAAAAGGTACCTAAAAGTGTACTATCTGCTGTGAATGTGTTGGTTTTATTATTACCGTGACCCTGCAAGAACACTACATGAATTTGTTTTCTTTTTAGATACATTTTTTGAGGGAGACAGGGCATGGATAATACTATCTGATATTTGTTTTAATAGTTATAAGCCTGATCAGATTTTGTGCTTGACATAATTTTTAAGACTGGTTTGGCTAGGACAGCCAAGCCCAAACTTGTAAACTTCCTAGCACTGTAACATGTTTGCTTCATCGTACCTTTAAACCTCAGCCCTTTGTGCCTAACCACAAACATTTCCTGTCTCAACTTTCTTGTTATTGCAGTATTTGAACAATTGGGTTTCAAGACATCTATCCTGCTTTGTTCTTTACATGGTCTCTGTATATGAAAGCTTTGTTTATTACTTGTTGAGATTTTTCTAGTGAAGGGTTACAGCTTCCATTACAATAACCTTTCTTAACAAAATCTTTTTACTGATATGCTGAGGCCTTTCTAGAAGGAACTTAAGCTTTGCCAGTCGTAGGTGTTGTAGAGGTTTTACTGGTGTCATCTTGTAGCAAGTGACCTCAGTGAAGCCTCCCAGGGTACTTATTTTTAAAACTGCTTATGCCTTGGGTGGTTTTCACAAAATGCTAGCTGCTTCTCCCTGCACCATGACATTTTGTAGGCATTTCGAGAGAAAATATTGTAAGGTTTTCTACATTATGCCATTCTAGTAAGAAGTCTCAGTAGTTTCAGTTGTCTGGAGACTCATTAGACATAAATTTTTGGATATATAATTTTAAAATCAATTTATTAAATGCACATGGTGCTTTATGATTGAGAGAATTAGAAAGTAGTTGCTTAGCATTGTAACTGAGCTAAATCACACAGCAGTCTTGTGAGGGGTAGTTTTACTTCAGGGAAAATTGGGACTCTGCTTTCTGTTCTAGGCCTTCAATTTCAAAACTTTTAGTAGCTCACCGTGAAATGGGGCAGGGACCCTTGTGAAGGCAAGAGGCAGGAGTTTCAGGTCTTACTCCATGACTGTTAACCACTAAAGGTGAAATTGTCTTTTTTTTCCCCTGTCCTCCTTTCCAGCACTGTATAGATTGATGCACCCCCACCCCTCCTACTCTTAGTGCAAGGACCGGGTGCTCTGTAGCAGCAGGGGGTGCCCTCAGGAGCCTCCCTCGGGGTGAGAATAGGTACTAAGCCACATCCTAGATGGGGAGGAAAGCCCTTAAAACACAAAGACGGTTCAGAAAAATATACTTCAGACAAAGTGAAAAATTACCAGATCCTGGTACACTTAGCAACACCTTTAAAAGCTGCTCTGTTCTTTTATTACCAGGCCAGGATGATCTCCGTCAGAGCTGTGCCCCATTCAGTTTGTTCCTCCTCTCAGGCTGAGGTCCCTTTCCACTTTCTTTTTTCCTCAAAGCTTTTGACTGTAACTTTGTGCCACTGCCTTGGTTTTAATTTTTGTGATCACAGAAGCAAGTTCTCACACCTATCCTGTATCAACTATACCTTTATTAAAAAAAAAAACCAACAGCTTAGCACGTTAGTAACTTAGCACACATTAAATGGTGCAGGTAGAATTTTCTGAATAAAGTTCACTAAAAACTTGTCATTCTATTCAAAAACGAAATATATCCTGGAGTCTTCTTCCAGATTCTATTTTCTGCACACTTTAGAAGCTTATTTTTTATTTTTCCTGAGAAATGTTTTATTGGAGAAGAAAAAGTAGTAGTGAAATGATCGAGGTAAGAAACACTCAGTTGTGCATGAAATATCAATCAGCACTAATAGGCAAGAACTGTTAGGGTCACAGTTTTGATATGGGAGAAATACGACTCCCTTAGATGTCGGATGTTAGTGGTCCCGCAATATCAAGGAAGAAGTTGGGAACTAAAGGAAGAAGTCAGGAAAGTTTTACTAGAAATAAGGAGAGGAGAATAGTTCCTGAATTTACAGGAGGGGTCCTGAATGGGGTGGTCACCAAGGTGCTTTGTCATGGGTAATTTATACAGTAAAGTCACAGTGTGGGTGCAATGTGGATCAAGCTACGATCAACCTATAGGATCACAAGTGTAGCTGCTTAGCTACTGTTGATCCAGTAGGGAAATGAGTTATGTGGTAAGGCTACATGGAAGGAACAAAGGCACTTTTGGGAAGGGATAGGTTTAGATGCTCTGGTCACCCACCTGAGCAACTAACTGATGCCTAACTTGGCTCAGGCGGTGCTAATTGCAGTATAATCTCAAGTTTAGGCCTGGCTATTGTGTCTTTATCTTGAGGTCTGGCCTTCTTCAGATGAGCATCCAGCCACAATTCTGATTCTGATTCTAATTCTAATTTCTTTATTTTATTTATTTATTTGTTTATTTATTTTTTCTGACTTCCTTGAGAGCCCTCTCCGGTCATGTTTCCTTCTAATTTAGCTGCCTATAATAGTTTAGGCCCTGAGAGGAAGAGACCCAGTCCTGAATTGTGTGCTTTTTACAAGCTGGGTCTCCAGGTTGGGGCTTGCTCGCTCTCTCACTTGACTCCTGGCCTTATGAAGACGGGACACTGAAGTAGTACTTGGCGTGAGGTCTTCATTTCTTGAAAAGAAGATAAGGTTTGTTTTAAGTCTTGGAGTAGCTCCATCCCTTCCTTGAGCTGCTGCAGTCTTCAGATTCATGAATTTTATTCTCTATTGCTTCATGAAATTTTGCAAATGTGTCTTCAGATGAGTGAAGTCCCAGTTTTTTCATAAGCTTGTTCTGGAGTTTCATCCATGAATTTTTGTTGAATCACATGAAGTTTGTTTAATATATTTTCTTTTGTTTGTTTTTGTGGTGCTGGGGATTGAACCCAGGTCTCATGCATGCAAGGCAAGGGCTCCACACTGAGCCACAGCCCAGCCCTGTCTGATACATTTTCAAACAAGTCGTTCAGAAGTCCCGCTTTTTTACATTCTAAGGAAAGAAACATTTGTGGTTGCGGGCTCATCCTTCATTTGTCTTCCAGACCTGTCCAACAGCGCTGTCTCAGGACTGTCTCAGTACATAAACGCCGGTAGCGAGGTGTTCTTTGCTTTTCACTGTTGAACCATCAGCACTGAGTGATGGTTGACTTTGGAGCATGTTGTTGGTATGACAACTTATAAATTCCTTGAACTCTGTTGGCTTGTAGAAATCCATGGTCCTTTTTGGCACAGAATTTTAAATCTCATCCCACAGTGGCTCCATCCCAGAGTGGCTCCTCTTATTATAAAATGTGCATTTAAACTTTTTTACTTTCTGGATATCTTTCTTTACTGATTCCACATCAAAATTTCTCTCATTAGTTGACTCATAACTAGCTTCAACAGCTGTTGTCCTCTGCACGTACTCTGTTTTTTGTGGATTTGGTACAGGAGAGCACTATTTTGAAAACGTTCCATGCCATGAGAATGCCTGCAGGTTCTCGGTTTCCCCACTGGAAGTCACATGGAGCTTTTTGATCTGCCCACCAGGACCAATGTTTCTGAGCTCCCTGGCACCTCCCTGAACCATAAAATAAAACCCTGAACCAGCAAGGAGGATCACTTCCTTGCCCATGTGGACGCCCTCCCTTCATCTCCCTGCTTTACTACAGATCCCGTCTGTCTCTTCAAAATAACTTCTTTACTTAATAAAATCATATGTCACCTCCCTTTCCTTGATCTTACTTTTAAAAACTGTAAGTACTCCATGCTTTGCTCTCTTTTCTGCCTTAGAACATTATCATTTTGAAATGTGGGCCCCTTGGTATTTTGCTCCACGTTGTGTGACTTTCTTTCTTTCCTTCTTTTTTATTTAAGAGGAAAAAAAAGACATATATAACAAAGACAAAAAGCAAAAGAGACAAACAAATGACTAAATACACAACAGTAACATTACAGGTTTACAAAACAGGATAGAAATTTGACAATGGTTGCAATATTGCATATCGTTATCTTCAAAATGGTTGTTTACATTAATAGATATAGACATGTAAAATTGATCCAATCATGAGTATTAATTGTTCTTTATCAATAACAAACACATTCAGCAGTGTGTTCATTTTAGTTATCTTACATATACATACAGATTTACATCTTTTCCTTTTCCCTTCCCTCTTTCCAACAACCCAAGTGCCCATCAATCAAAGACTGCATAAAAAAGATGTGGTATTTTTATACAATGGAGTACTACTCAGCTATTAAGAAAGATTGCATTGAGACTTTTATAAGTAAGTGGTCACGACTTGAGACCATACTCATAAGTGAGATAAATCAAACCCACATGTGTAAATACCGTATTGTCTCCCTAGTGTAAGAAACTGAAAAAATATATATGATCCAAATCTATAATAAATACTAGATAAGGATAAAATGCAGCTCGAAGAACAAAAGTAATTGGGAATGTGTGACTTTCTTAAAAAGTTGCCAAATTCTAAAATAGCCTGGAGTTTCCCTAAACTGAATTGTTCGAGTGGTGGTGTATTTGACAGGATTTTGTTATTCAGTGGTAGAAAGCCACTTTGATTTGTGTTTCAGCTCCAAGGAGATTTTTTTTTTTGTCTTTTCGATACAGGGTCTCAATATGCAGTTCATGCTAGACTTGAGCTCGCTTTGTAGCCCAGGCTGGTCTCCAACTCACAATGATCCTCTTGCCTCAGCCTCCCAAGTGCTGGGATTACAGCCATGCACCACCACATCTGGCTTCCAAAGAGAATTTATTTGCTGAAATAGCTAAATGACTAAGGATAGTTCTAGTGGGGGCAGGTGGATGCAGTTTTCAATGACTATTTCCAGGAATCTGCTGCTTTCTGTCATGTGACTTTGTTTTCTTTTATGTTGGATTTCTTCGTTCACTTTTCTCCAGAAATGCAAGTTTTAGTTATCAGAAAAAGTAGTACTTTTGGGTTTTATGCTTGGCTATGAGCTTCTCCCTAACTGGTGAGAAGGAAGCTGGGCTTTTAGAGGCCAAACCTAGGTCCTGTTTGTCACTGTCTTTCCTGAGCCCCTTCATTTCCTCAGAAGTCGAATGATAAGAAGTGACAGGAAACTGGGTAGATGCCAGAAGGAAAGTTGGAGTGCTGTTACCAAAGGTAGGAAGTGATTGCTTGATAGGAAAAAATAACAGCTGTTCAATGACTAGAAGATCAAATTAGTGGGGATTAAATTCTCCCTAAGAGATCCACAGCACGTACTGTCACCTTCAAGGATCTGAGTTTAAATCCATATTTTTAAAAAATACTCATTTGGCAGAGAATAAGAGCATCCCCAGAAATGGTTTTCTTTTAGGCCTTGGTAATAATATTCATGTTCCTGCTAATCTGTACTTGGGTGCACAGGTGTTTGAAACTATGAGTAGTGGTTTTTAGTTGATATGTATTTTAACTGTATGTGACTTTCTCTACTCTTCAAACCAGACTCATTTATAGAAACAAATGAAGATACCATGCCATCATACATATTTACTGACTTGCTATCTACTGAGGTTTTCAGATGGACACTATAGGAAGAAAAAAAATTTTTGTTTTTTTGCAGCACCGAGGATTGAACTCACAACCTCACGCCTGTCAGACAGGTGTTTAAGTCACTGAGCCAAACTTCTGGCCCTGGTTTTTTTGAGGCAGAGTCGCACTGTGTAACTCAGGCCGGCCTTGCGCTCTCGTTGTAGCCCAAGCCGGCCTGGAACTCACAACACTCCTCCTACCTCAGCCTCCCAAGTGCTGGGATTAAAGGCGTGTGCCACCACGCCCGGCTAAGAAATTTTTAAAATAGCACGGAAATAACCACTTTTTGGAATTTTCTTTTTCTGATGCTGTTTCACCTGTTTTGGGGCTAGTTATACCCAAATTAAGGAAGAACAGAAAGCTTAAACTATTAATCAGGTGGACTAGGTAAGGAGTTTATCATCAGTAACAAAAATTTTAGACTAAAGAGAACCTCGTTAGCTCTCAAATAAGTTCACTTGTAGTCTGATCCCTCTTCTCAGTGTGGAGTTGCTTCCTCCCCATCTGCTAGGAGTGCTGTCACAACTGGTACTTCACATTCCTGTAGAGGATTGGACAGAAATTCTGTACATACATTGGGCATATGATTGGACTCCGGGATCTAAAGTCAAATGAATTTTGAATTTTAGAAAGTCAAATAAACTTTTGGAAACAAGTGGATTTGAATAAATTCAGGCACCACCACCACAATTTATTACTGTGGTCTTTATAGAAAAAAAACTTGCTAATTTAGGACCTTGGACTTTGATTTTTGTCTTAATACTTAGTTCTTGATTTCTTTAGCAATTGTAAGTTAGAATGTGAAGGGTAGAAATCATGTGTAAGATGAAAAGATTTCATGGTTTCTGGTTTGGTTGTGGGGCAAGGAAGGTTAATATTAAGATTTTTTTAAAAACTGGTTCATATTAGACTCTTTAACTGTTGAAAGAACCACTGTTTATGGAAATGACAGTACACTGGTATAGTTTTTGTGCTGGATTTTTTGTTGTTTGAAATTATTCCCCTGCTTTCATATTGTAGTCAGGGTTGGCAAGGGAAACAATTTAATACAGGCCACATAATTTATGGGATTATTTTATAATAGTCACCCAAAGAGTCAAATATAAAAGAGTATATAGGAAATCTGTCCACATACTAGAGACCCAGAATCCAGCTGAGGGCCTGGATTCCATGGCAATGTCCTGCATGAATCCAGCTGAAGACCTAGAGCCCATAGCAGGACCCCCTCACGAGTCCACCTGGAGGCCTAGAGCCCACAACAGTGTCTCATGCAAGTCTGTTTCACAGATCTACCCTGGGAAGTCCCAAAGATCAGTGGTGGAAGCTAGGAAGTCTGTGCCAGTGGGGTGAATGATCTATGCCAGCAGGCTGAGGGATCTGCACTGCAGCCAGGAAGTGACACTCAAAGTAAGGACCTGAGCTCCCCCAAAAAGTACCACAGTCATCCTCGGCAACAGTGAGGTCCTGAGCTCCTCTGATGATAACAGTTGAGTTCGTATCAGGAAAGCCAGCGTGACAAGCTTCTGCAGGAGATCCAACAGCACCACCTCTTCCTTTCCAGGTCTCCTTTTTATGCTGCTGGCAGCAAGCCTCAGGTGGGCCATCCACACCCAGCACCACGCTGATTCAGTTCAGCTGGGCGTTACAAGTTGACAATCAGTTGTCAATCCACCACACATATCTTTACTATCTTTTCCAATTACTTCAGATATAAGAAACTTATTTCAGCTGTCCCTACTTATCAGCAAAAAAGGCCAAGACTCATAATAAGAATCTTATATATAAAGTACAATAAATGAATGAGCGTAATATGCACCTTTCCAAAAACCTAGGAGTTTTAACAGAATTATGTGATGTTTGTGGAAAAGAATATATATTGTATTTTTTAAATGAATGCATATTTTTGAATGTCAGAAATTATCCCAGATTTGAATATGGCTTTACTAGAATTAAAATGCCTGTTCCTTCATAGGTTAATACCCTTGTAAATTATTACTTTTTTGAAGGAGAGTTTATCATCTATTTTACAGTTGGAGAAAACTGGACTGTTTGAAAGCCTTAGTATTTTAGATCTAATACTGTCAAGTGAGTTTTAAAGTTCATGCACAGTTTTCTGTCAAGTTGCTTAGGGAATTAACTATTCAGTTTAATATTCATTTTACTATTTTCTTCAGTCCAATTAGAAAATTAAAAGACTTAAAATTTGTTATCTTTTTTCACTTTCTTTATTTAGAAACCTCTTCCGAGGTTATGGCTGAGAAGCCCAATCCTGGGACCCCAAGAGACAGTTCAGAATGGCTCTTCTCCTTTGGAGTTATAGCAGATATTCAATATGCTGATTTAGAAGATGGGTACAATTTCCAAAGAAACAGGCGGAGGTACTACAGACATAGTCTTCTTCACCTATCGAGTGCTATTGAAGAGTGGAACAAAGAAAGCAGCATGCCCTGCTGTGTCCTCCAACTTGGAGATGTCATCGATGGCTATAACGCGCAGTACAAAACATCAGAAAAGTCTCTAGAACTTGTTATGAACACGTTTCAGATGCTTAAAGTCCCAGTTCATCATACATGGGGAAACCATGAGTTTTATAACTTCAGTAGAGACTACTTAACAAACTCTAAACTTAACACGAAGTTTCTAGAAGACCGAATCATGCATCATCCTGAGACTGTACCTTCAGAGAATTATTATGCTTATCATTTTGTGCCATTCCCTAAATTCCGGTTCATTTTACTTGATGCTTATGATTTAAGTGTCTTGGGTATAGATCAGTCTTCTCCAAAATACCAGCAGTGTATGAAGATTCTGAGGGAGCACAATCCAAATACGGAATTGAATAATCCTCAAGGTGAATTATTCCTTTGAACTGAGAATCTAATACATTGTCTTTAAATTCTTCAACTACCTTTTATTCAGCAGGAAAATGGATGATTAAGGTAAAAGTATTTGTCACTGTTGTTCAGGGTCAGGATTTCACACAAGCCCGATGTCACATGGTTAGGTTGTAATTGATTCAGGTTTCATTCTGGGTCAAACACTTTATAATATCACTTTTTTTTGTTGTTGTGCATGGAATGGAGAGAACCAAAGCAGTAGGTAGGCAGGACATTTAATAAATGTGTTAACTTTCTATCATGATAAAATACCTGAGATAACTTATAAGGAGGAAAGGTTTATTTTGGCTCATGATTTCAGAAGTTTCAGTTCATGTTCACTAAGCCCGTTATCTTTGGACCTTTGATGAGGCAGCATGTCATGGCCGGAAGTGTATGGTAGAGCAACTCCTTGCCTAATGGTGGTAGAGAAACAGTGTGCGTGTGTGTAGGGGGACCTAGGGCCCAAATGTCCCATTCAAGGCCACAGCCCTAGGCCCTAACTTATTCCCACCAGGCCCCACCTCTAGAAGAGTCCACTACCTCCTAATACCACCATGGGCTGGGGACTGAGTCTTTAACACATGAGCCATTCAGAGACATTAAGACCCAACCTGTAGCAATACGAAACAGAGACATTATTTCTGCAGTGGTCAGTACTGCCCAGAAAACAGATTGTAATGTTACAGAAAAAGATTTAGGATGCTGCTTTAGATTATGTAATCAGAGAAACTCTCCAAGAAGAAAATCATTTAAACCGAAACCAGTGTCTAGATGAATAAGGGGTAGAAGGTTAGCAGACAAGAAGGCCGAGCACTAAGTGGAGTAAGACTTTGACGTTACTGAACAAGACAGAAAAGGGTCAGTGAGGTACGAGATCAATGGGGACCAGAGTACCTCATGGGGCTCAGGAGACATAGCCAGGAGTTTGTATGTTCTTTTGTGTGAAATGGAAAGCCAGTAAAACAAACAAAAGAATGCTAAGACTAGAAGTAAGACACAATGTGATTTATATATTGGTCAAAATTCTTACGAATTTCTATTTAGAGTTTATTGCTGCTAATCAGATTTCCTAAAGAAAAAGAACAAGTGTCCTTGTTTGAATGCCCATGTGGGGAAGAATGACATTTGATGGGTGTGACTTACTGAATTCATTCAGGACTGTTTGAGCCTCAATTTGTCCAATTCAATGGAGGATTCAGCCAAGAACAACTGAACTGGTTGAATGATGTTCTTACGTTCTCTGACACAAACCAAGAAAAAGTGGTGATTGTGAGTAAGTATGTAAATTGTTTATCTGATTACCGTAGCATTTCAGAGATTGGGCAATGTTAGCTTTTAAAGAATACTCACGATATGTATGTTTTGGTACTGTCTTTCTAGAAAATGGATGCTTGCTTTAAAAATTTTTATTGAAGCCAGGCGTGGTGGCGCATGCCTTTAATCCCAGCACTCGGGAGGCTGAGGTAGGAGGAGCGTTGTGAGTTCGAGGCCGGCTTGGGCTACAACACGACCGCCAGGCTGGCCTGAGCTACACAGTGCGACCCTGCCTCAAAAAACCAGGGCTGGGAGTTTGGCTCAGTGGCTTAAGTGCCTGCCCTGACAGGTACAAGGTTGTGAGTTCAATCCCCGCTGCCACCAAAAAAAAAAAAAAAAAAAAAATTATTGAAACATAACCTGAATCTAAGATTAATATTTAAGAATGAGTTCGGAGAGAGCCAGGTGTCATGGTGCATGCTTGTAATCCCAGCACTTGGAAGGCAGAGAGGGAAGGACTGGTGCAAGTTTGGGCCCAGCCTGGGCTATGCAGTGAGTTCAATTTCCAACCTGAATTACATAGTGAACCCTGTCTAAGAAAAAAAAAAAAAAGAACAAGGAGAGAATCGTAAAACAACAAAAACCATCTTGTCATAGATTGAGCCTGTGAGTTGCCCTTGTAGATCTCAAAGTATAATTTCCCCCAAGTGGGATCAATTTATGTAATAATTCTTAAATGAGAAATTCAGTATAGGCCCCATTCCAAATCTGTCTTCAGGTGCATATCTTATGGGATGAGCGTCACACAAATGGCAGTGAGCACTTTTTTCTGTCTGTATCAACCACTTGAGCCCAAGGGAATTAGAGTTACATGATTCCCATTCAGAATGATTGACAGATGCCACCATCTGGGAATCTGAAAGTACTTAAAACACGTGTGCATGAGCCCACACATGAAGAACTGAATCTGAACTTGCAATAGAAGCTGGTAGACTTGGTTTGGAGCTGACTTTACAGCCCTTGTTTTAGTCATCATGACTTAAATAGATGAGAAGACTGGACTGAGCCAGAGCATGGCCTGCCTTTCTGGCTCCCATTTGTTAGACGAACTATGTAGCCCTGGAAAAATACCGAACATACAGACCGCAGTTTTCTCAGTATTGCATCAAATCAAATTATGACCACGAAAACCCTTTGAAAATAAATGATAGTCAATTAACATAGTTGATACTATAAAATTGTATTTCTGTTCATAGATGTAGTTTTTGCATATTAATCTTCCACTGTAAAAACAGCAGAGGGAGGAGAGTCTGTGCTGCTGTTTGACTGTCAGGCATCACGACTCGGAAGAGTAAGGTCCCCTCGGGTTATTGGTGTGCCACGACACCATGTGACTCTGCTGTAAGGGCCCTCAGAAACGAGTGCTTCCTGGCTTGTGTCTCCTTATTGGTTTGCCACTGCCAGAATGAGAGTATGCGAGCTGGAAGCAACGTAGAGATCATGTGGACAGATCTTTTGATTTTTGAAGGTAAAGAAACTGAAGCCTGAAGAGGTTGAACCACACAGCTGAAGGCCTGCAGCCGGCCGACAGAAGCAGGACTGGCGTCTGTCCTTTATGTCCAAGCCCCTTCCCGTCTGCCCTGTCTGCTTCACATCCGTTTTCTTTTTGCTTGTTGAGATAGGGCCTTGCTGTGTCGCCCAGGCTGGCCTTTTACTCGCGAGGCCGGCCTCTGTCTCAGTCCCGCACCTCCGCCTCTGAGTGCTGGGACACAGGTGTGAGGGCCGCACCCAGCCTCTCACCTCCTCGCTGTCTGCATCACATCTGTCTGCTTCAGCAGTCTCTTTCGTTTCTTCACCACTTCTGAAAGTTTAGAAATTGGATAAGCAAACCTTTAACAACTGAGTGCCACAGTCTCCCTTTAGTAAAGTTTCAAAGTTAAAGTTTGAGCCAGGCGTGGTGGCGCACGCCTTTAATCCCAGCAGTTGGGAGGCTGAGGTAGGTGGAGCATTGTGAGTTCCGGGCTGGCTTGGGCTACAACGTGAGCAAGGCCATCCTGAACTGCATAGTGTGACCCTGTCTCAAAAAACTAGGGCCAGGAGTTTGGTTCAGTGGCTTAAGCGCCTGCCTTGCAGGTGCGAGGTTGTGAGTTTGATCTCCGGTGCCGCCAAAAAAAAAAAAAAAAAAACAGTTAAAGTTTGATTGTGTCTACTCAGAAGTCATTTTGAGTTTGGAGCTTTTGAATTTTGTTCATGCAGTTTATAGTTAGAATGGTAGAATAGCCGTTCATTGAGGTGAGAAACATTGCAGACCAGGAGAGAGGAGGATCAGTGTCAGATACACTAAGTTTCATATGCCCATTAGGTTTAGAGATGTGAAAATCATGGAGAGATCACCAAGGCATTAAGTATAGAGAGAGAAGTCCACAAGCCAGGCATTCTGGTACCTCTGGTAGGATGCTGAGGAACTTAAGAGAAACCAGGACAGGAGATTGAAAATTAGTGGTCACTGAAATCGGAGGAAGACTAGCAGCATCCTAGAAGTCAAGCACTTCCAGGAAAAGGGGGCTACTAATCGTGTCATTTGATACATGAGTCAATATAGCTTCTACACAATTTGTTGGACTCTTAGCTCTTACCACAGGCAATTTCTCTGTGTGTGTGTGTATGTTTGTGTCTGCAAGAGGTGGGACAGCATGTGTGCATGGATTCCTTTCCTGCTTTAGTAGCCTGTTGACTCCTTCCGTCCTTTTGACTTGTATTCTAACAGATATTTATGAAGAGAATATTTAAATTCTAGAACAAAAGTGAATAGTGACCAAAAAAAAAGTGACTAATGGGGAGGAAGCAGAGGTCAGTGAGCTGTGTTTCCTGGACATCAGAATGAAACTGGCCCAATATATGACTGGGCTCACAGCTGTGCTGCCTTCAAAATTCTGCTACATCTGCTTCCACGTCTTCTATGGGGCACAATATAAACCTTTCTGGCTTGAATGAGTTTTCTCATCTATGGAGTGGTTATGGCTACCTTGACCCCATGGGGATGTGTAAAATCTCATTAATCAGTTCTATATTGTTGTTTATATAAATGACATATAATCCATGACTGGTCCCTAAACTGTTCCTTTATTTTGTTTTACATCTATCTGTATATATAACATACATAAGGAAACCAATGAGATTGAGTTCTAGTATGGCATCTGCCTGGTTTGTGGCAGACTTTACAGACTCCTTTTACAGAATGCCCTTGATCTTCGGTGTTTGTGCAACTTGAGACTTGTGTAGGCCTCAGAGATCCTGGACTTACGATCCTCTTCCACCTCATTGGTAATGGTTATCACCCTCCTTTCTGTGCACCAGAGTGTGACTAGATTATCTACTTCTTTATATATGGATTCGCTCTGGTCTCTGTCTATTTGGATAATAAAGTAGTAATGTGCACTTTTGCTTAGTACTGGTTTTTAGCCATTTATCTTGATGGAAAGATATTTCTTAATTGGCTGATGACGTCTTTTCTTTAACTAACAGGTCATATCCCCATTTATCCAGAGGCTTCTGACTCTGTGTGCCTGGCCTGGAACTACAGAGACGCCCTGGCAGTCATTTGGTCTCACAAGTGTGTGGTTTGTTTCATAGCTGGTCACACACATGATGGCGGCTACTCTGAAGATCCTTTTGGTGTGCACCACGTCGACCTAGAAGGAGT
>RJWM01041636.1:0-14780 GCA_004363535.1 Dasyprocta punctata | reverse complement strand
TTTATGGCTTCAATGTTAACTTTTAATGTGTTCAGAAGATTCTCAGTTCTATGCTTAAGTGAATATCAGCTTCACAGAAATTTAAAGCTAGAAGAGTCATCGTACAGCACACAAGTTATTCCACACTTGAAGAACATAGGGATATAGCTAGGTCCCAGTACCTATTCTAATCACTTATTCGACTCTGATTTTGAACAAATTGAATACCTCTTTCAGGGCTAAGATGTTCTTTAAATTGGGGGCAGTACCAATGGCCTGAAAATCTCCCCAAGTCTGAAGTCTGATATTCTATGACTTAATATTCCAAGACCTTAAGTCTATACATATCAAGTACATGAGAAAAGTCTCATGAGAAAACAGGGAGGTTGTAAATAAACCCAGCACAGAGAGGGTGTTCAACTGAATCTCATTTGACAGGGAGCTGTAGCCTCCACATATGATTATTTAATTATAAAAAATGCAGAATGTCATAATTGAAAACCAAGGATGAGCCAAGCATGGTGGTGCACACCTGTGGTGCCAGCACTCAGGAGGGTGATGCAAAAAGAGAATCACCATTCATTAGGGGCCAGCCTGGGCTACACAGTAAGTTCCAGTCCAGCCTGCACTATACAGAGAGACCATGTTTCAAAAATTTAAAAAATTAAACCAAGGATAAAAGAATCTTAAAGTTTAGTTACCTTACTCAGGCTCTCCTCTCCTACTTCCTCCCCAAAGTACCAGCTGAATGGCTTTCTATCACATCTAATGCAAGCCTTAACTCTAGAGGTCAAAAAATTTTTAAAAATACATAAATATGCATACACACAAAAAAATCAGAGGTCAAGAGAAAAACAAATACATACAAGTAGCAGACTCTGCTCAGTATGATTATATACTACTGGTAATACTAAATCTAAAATAATAAAGTCTTTTAAAAAAAAGGAGAAACTCAATCTTACCTCAAGATTTACCATAACAAAATTATGAGAAAGTTCTGAAATTTCTTTAGATTCTGCAAATTTGGGTTTTAAAGCTAGGGGAAAAAGAAAAGATTTTGGAACAGAAGAAACATCATCATATCCAAACCCTAAAGAGCATGAGCATCACTAATTCTCCTGGATAGTTCAAGCATTTGCTAAATTGGTGCATATAACTTTTTTTTAAAATTAAAACCAGAATCAAGACTCCTAGATTCTAACCCTCCTTCTGCTACTTATTTGCACAGCTGTATGACATTTCATTTCTATGAAACTTTTATCTCACTGGTGAAGGATGATATACAAATGGAGAGAGTGTATTACTATTTGCTTTTTAGTTAAATTTCAGTAACTTGTACTGAAAAATAAAATAATACATGTACACTAATATATGTACATAAATATATACAATTACACTAATTTTACTTGCCTTCTCCAACTAGGATGTTATTAGGTATAGCACACCAAATGAAAGATAAAACCTGGCTAGGAAGGTGGCAGGGTGGTTAGTACGGGAGAAAGAATACATGACACAAAGTCAAATCACCTCAGGTTCTGATTTGGTTCCCATTTCCTCCAGGAAGTCTTATCTAATTATTTCCCATGTCTCTCAGTATATGATTTCATCTCCCTAAAATTTATGGTCTATGTGACATATTTTAGCACTCAACCCCATACTCTATAGCACTGTATTTTAATTACCTCATCCTCCCTAACAACTTCCTGCCCCCCCCAATAAAAATGCAAATTTCATGATGGAAGGGAATCTATATTTTTTTCTTTTCTTTTTTCTTTTTTGGTACCGGGGATCTCACGACCTTGTGCTTACCAGACAAGCCCTTGAGCCACTGAGCTAAACCCCCAGCCCAGGAATCTATATTTCTTTGGTATTCCTTCAAGCAATCAGCAGTGCTGGGGCAAAATCAGTGCTAACATTTATTACATGTTAACGTTTTGACAGCACATTTGAAGTCTAATGTTGAGTACTTGAACTTACCTTTGCAAGCACCACACCAAGACTTATGGATAATCACCATCAAGGGCAACCCACTTAAAAACAAAACAAACAAATTGTAAGTCAGTAATTCCAAATTTTTATTTTCTCAAAGCTAGTCAAATAAAATGTTTATGAAGACGAAGATTAATTTCTGTACTATTCTATGACTTCAGTTGGAAAAATCATGAGATGATCTAAATATTCAATAATAATGTATTATCATAGCAAAATTATTGGTAAATTCTGACATTTCTGCAAGTTTGTGCTTTAAAGCTAGGTAAAAAGATTGTGGGATACAAAAAAACATCAAATCAAAATTTTAAAATGTTATTCTAAATGATTACATTGTGTAGTCACTGAAAATATAAATGAAAAATTTTCACTGCTGTTAAACAAAAATCCAGGATATAAAATCATCTACAGGGTGGGGATTTAGCTCAGTGGCATAAGCGCCTGTCTGGCAAGTACGAGGTTGCGAGTTTGATCCCCATTAGCAAAAAAAAAAAAAAAGAGAGAAATCATCTACGATCTAATTTTAATTATACAAATATGCAGAGGAAAGAGCCTAAAAAGAAATGTATCAAAACATAGTTTCAGTTATCTACAGATGATGATGTTGTGGATTTTTCCTTATAATTTCTGTATTTTCCAACAATTAAGTGTAGTTTTCATGATCAGAGAAGGAAAAAATTTTAAATTTTTTAAATAATAAGCAACATAATCCACCTGTAGTCAAATAAAGCTTTTACACTTTCAAAGCTCACATATCAACTAGGAGAGCCCTAGGTAGGCAATCACTGGCTGTCTCAATCACACGACCTCCCATATCACCATATTGCCACATGCTGCTATAATATGTATGACTATACTCAGCATTATAGAATTATATATCTATTACTTACCCATCTCTCTCTGTTATACTTGGAGCTTCCTAAGGAATTCTCAGTTGTCTGTATCGCCTATGTCTGGCACATACAATATTATTGGTAGCAAATATTTATATCACCTTTACTGTATGTCTGTATTATTCTAAATCTGTGATGGTGAATCTTTTAGAGTTTTCAATGATAAAAACAGTCTGGGTTCAAACCCTGGTACAAAAAACAAAAACAAAAAAACAAACAGCCCAGTGTGGCACACATACACTAGGTTCACCACCATTTTAAATATACATAATGCTGATTTAGTAAGTGTCCAATGAGTTACTTCATCTTAAGCTGACTACAAATCTAGGATGTACCCGTGCCTCTCCTACTTGCAAATGCTTGTAAACCACATGAGATATGCAAGTTTAGGTGGCTAGTGGCATCTATGTAACTGTAATAGTCAAAATGTGCTTAATGTTTATTATGTGACACTGTTATGTGCTTTCTATGCATTATCTTGTTTAAGTCCTCAAAACGACTCTAGGGTAGTTATCATTAATGGTCTCATAACATAAATGAGAAAACTCAGACTCCCAAAACATTAAACACTTAGCCTAGCCGCGTAAAATCTAGGTTCTGCTGGGCGTGGTGGCACACACCTTTAATCCCAGCACTTGGGAGGCCAGCCTGAACTGCATGGTAGCATGACCCTATCTCAAAATACAAAACAAAAAATCCAGGTAATGCCATTTACTCAGAAACCTGACTCTAAAATCAGTTTTCTTTCTAGTACACTCTACTTCAGTTTAGTCTGGCAATACAAAATCCATGGTTTTAAACCCAATTTATCTCAACCAGTAATCACTTAGCTTAGAATCAGATAATGAATGCTAGAAAGTCTTTGAGGATGCCTAGTCCAAACTTCCATTTCATGCATTAAAGCTCTTATCAGAAAAAGGTGTCCAACAAATATATCATCGTCCATGGCAACCAACCTCCACAAACTTGCAACAGCTCATGCACTTTCAGAGCATGTGCATTTTAGAATGTCTTGCACCCTCGTTTCTCCCTGGTTCTCCTATTGTTACAGAACAGAAATTAAAATTGAAGCCTGCAGGCCAAATCCAGCCCATTTCTTGCTTCCACAGGGCCAACAATATATATAAATTTTTAAACATTTTTCAAAAATTGAAAACAAGCCGGGCGTGGTGGCGCACGCCTTTAATCCCGGCACGCGGGAGGCTGAGGTAGGAGGAGCGTTGTGAGTTCAAGGCCAGCTTGGGCTACAACGCGAGCGCAAGGCCAGCTTGAGCTACATAGTGCGACCCTGCCTCAAAAAACTAGGGATGGGAATTTGGCTCAGTGGCTTAAGTGCCTGTCTGGCAGGCATGAGGCTGTGAGTTTGATCCCCAGTGCCGCAAAAAAAAAAAAAAAAAAATTGAAAACAAATCTAAGGGAAAATACTTTGTGATGTTTGAATTATATGTGTCAACTTTGTTTTTTTAAAATTCCAAAAGGGTTGTACCATCCTTGGAGAGCTATAAATACCAGGTCGCTGCATGAAGTGGAAAGAGCAAGCTATTTATTCCACCTGCCACCTCCAAAACTCCAGTTAATATACTCCAAAAATATATTTAATATACTGTCCTGGTATAACGTATATATCAGATATTAAGCTGATAGATACTACCCTTGATTTTAGCCAAAAGGTCAAGAAGCAATGCATCTATAGTTTAGCTACATTAGAACACATTCATGCTCACTTAGTTACTGTGTATGCAGCAAGAGACAAGACCCATAAAGCCTAACATATTTAGTTTGGTCCCTTGCAGATCATTGTTCTAAAATGATGGTTCAAATGTTTACTGCTTGGTAAGACATTCCTTAAACCACCTTGTTCCAGCAGCTAGTCAGTCCCTCTCTCATATGGGCTCCCAAGAATTTTGTCGTCATCCTCCAACAACTAGCCTTTTACATCCTATAATCATTTGTCTGTATTTCACTTCTCAAGGTCAATTAGTTTGAAAAATCACAGGACAGGCACTGATAAAGTAGTTACACCATCAGTTCAATGAAACCAACAAGAATAAAAAGATAAGCTCACAATGAAACACATTATGAACCACAACAGTTATGTCACTTGTCAATAATATAATCACTCTAGGTGACACTAATCTAGTCTCACTGAATATTATCAAAATACTATTTCAGCGAAGGTATAGGAGTAACACATCTGAGTTGGGTATGCCAGTCTATGCTTATAATCCCAGACTCAGGAGGCTGAGGCAGGAGGACCATGGTTTGAGGCCAATTTACACAGTAAGACCTTTTCTCAAAAATATAAATACAAAAAAAAAGCCAATAATGGATGCAAAATGTTACATTAAGGTACACGGAGAACATTAAGTTAAATTAAGTGAAAGAAATCCCAGCCGACTCTACTTTTAAAATATTTTATTAGAGAAAATAACTTCGTGGTTATGTCTTCACTTCCACAAAAGTCAAAGCTTCTCAAAAACAGCAAAGCATTTATCGGTGAACCCTGCTCCAAGATAAAAGCTAGCAGAAAAGTAGGTAGGATACTTAAAAAAAAAAGTTGTATACTGAACTGTGCCAACCTCAGTTTCTGTTTATAATTGTTTTAGAAACAATTCTCATCCACAACTCAAAATCAATTGTGTGACATTCCAACTAGAATCCAATTTACATGCTCCCTGTTCTCCTGAGTTCTCTCTGCCAAAGGACTCTACCACCATCCTCCAAGCTGTTCTTCATTCTCCAGTCTCAACGCTGTAAACTTAGTGCCTGGCACAGAAGCAGCCAGGAAAGTTTGAGGGACTCAATCCAACTCAGCAGCCGTAGCACTACACTAACGCGCTCTGCAAACCTTCAAATGATTCCTCCTACAGAAATAAAGTGCAATGGATGTCAGACAACCATGGCTTCCTACCAACACCTCGCTTAGTGCAAGCTCTGACTCAGATACTGAAGAAACATGTTAGCCAGCTGAGGCAAGTTCTCATTGTTGGGGTGCATTTTAGTGTAAGAAATAAACTGGCGCCGGAGACGACTCAGCTCGGCCATGGTCAAAGGCCGGGTAAAGCGCAGGTGCTCTGTAGTACCAGGAAGTGTCAGCAAGTCCCCGGGGACAGCGCTCTTCTGTGCCTCCAACAGGCCGGCCAGGACTTGGTTTGTGACCTGGTCCAGCTGGTGCAGAAAGCTGCCGGAGGCAAGTGGCTGGGATTGCGTAGATTGATGGGGTGGGGGCGCGCGGTTCTCAAACAAGGCGGCCCGGATCTCGGCCAGGGGCAAAGGCTCCTCTAAGCCTACCACCGTGAACAAAGGCTGATCCCAGCGGTTCCGAGAGTCAGGAGCCTCAAAGCGTTGGGCTAGCGCCTCCAGAAGTTCGGGAGGGTAAAAGGCACCCGACGCGTGCTTTGCAGATTTCTCAGCTTCCGGAGTCACTAGAGCTGGAGAATCCGAGGCGCCAGTCTCCTTTGGTTCCACTTCCCTCGGCACGTCGTCTCGGGCTCCATTTCCTTCACAGCCCACAACAGGTGGTCCCTCGGAGCCGGCCGTCTGAGGTTTTGCGCCCTTCTCCAGACGCGGCCTCCAGCTCACACTCACGTCCCGGCCCCGGTGCTCCTCCAGACATCCCCGGCTCCGGCCCCCAGGCTGTACGCAGTAGACCAGGCAGAGCTGCGTGCGCGCCGCCCGCGCCAGGCAGTACAGCTCGTAGCGGAAGCCCTTGATGTAATTAAGCGAGTCTAGGATGACGACGTCGTGGCGACTCAAGCGCCGCTCCACTGAGGCGCGCAGGGCCCCACGCAGCGCCTTCTCACGGGCAGAGTCGCAGTACACTGTCGCATCCTCGGTTCCCAGCACCGAACCGTCGTCCACCACGTGGACCGTGCGGCCCTCGGCTGCCAGCGCCTGGCGCAGCTCCTCGGCGCGCCTGCTCTTGCCGCTGTACGGCAGCCCGCACAACACCACCAGCGGCATCCTTTCTGGGAGCGGCCATATGCAACCGCGCTACGCTAACTTCCGGGTCGCTGACGTACAACGGAAGTGCAAACTGCAACTTCCTGACTTTCTGGACTCCTTACAGGATCTCCTGTTTCTATGGAGACATCGCTGCCAAAGAGGCCCAGGTCCAGTTTTCTCAAAAAGGAATTGCAGAGACTAAAATGGCATCAGTTAGTCATGCCAAATGGTATACGTTTCAGGACAATGTGATCTCCCTGCGGTTCAAAGATTATACCATACTCATCCATTTATTTATTACAGAGAATTTAATAAGCATGAAATACTGCAAAACTACTGGCACTATATTTAGCATACAAATGTCAATTCACAAACGCTTGCTCTTCTTCATGCCTACTCTTACACCTCATGGCTTTCAGTACATGTTTACTCAATAACCATTTCGATCACTTAACGTCTCTATGGTTGAGGATTCAGATGCAAACTTAAAATGATTTCCCCATAGGAAATCAGGGGTCTGAATGGGAAAAATCAAGCACCTACAGCCGCTTGAATAACAAAGGCTATAACAGGAAGATGTAGGAAGACTATAAAAGAACAGAAGAGAAAAATTGTCCAGAGACATCACCAGATATTTTTCAGATAAACAACAAGAAACTTTTTAAGTTATATAAGTATGTCCCCAAATTGCATGGACATATTTATTTGTTGTCTAAAATTCAAATATAACTGGACATTCTTTAAAAATTTTTTTTAAAATCTGATAAATCTGACAACTCTACTACAGAGGGTTTGGATCCAGAACCATGAAACTGTAGGCTCTGTACTAGGAACAGCAAGCACTACAGTTTGGTGTGTTCAGAAGTGTGTGTGTCCATGCAAGTGTGTGGACCATGAAGGAACACATATATTAGGGTGGGAAAGGTGTATCTCTCCAGTATAACACAGTGAAGAAAATGCAAGTTTTGGCGCTCCCACTTGCTAGTAGTTTAACTGTTGGCAAGTTGTTTCACTTTTCTATACTTCAATTTCTTTTTCTATAAAGTGATTTCATAAGTGTACCAACTTCATGGATTGTTGTGAAGATTAACTAAATCACGGCATGTAAGACAAATACTGCTTAGCTTCACCTCCTCGTCTTTTCCTCCTCCTTATGCTATAAATTGTCTGCGCATACCCTGAACCTCCTTGGGATATAAGACTGTTTAACTTGAAGCTACTACTCTAGTTGAGAGTGCAGGTGCTAAAGTCAGAGCGCACCTGAATCTTGGCTCTACTACTTAACTGTAATCTTGAACAAGTTACTTCACTGCTCTGTACCTCAGTTTTATTATCCCTAAAAAGGTACCAAGAGCGCTCACCACATAGTTACTATGAGAAATAAATGAGTTAGTTCATATAATTTAATGCCTAGTAGATAGTAAGCACTTAGTAAGTGTTAACCAGTATTGTTTTGTTTTTTTTGTTTCAGTATTGTTGTTAACAGGCAATTATTCAGTTCTTACTTTGCCATGGCATGGCCCTTCACCTGAAATTCATACTAGGTTGATGACTAGAAAGAGTTTAACCACCATAAATGACCTAAAATCATGTTCTGTACCTGGCAGCTGCTTCTTTTTTCCCATCTTCTAGTGTTCTCCAATGAATATGGTCTCCAAAACCTGGAAAGAAAGAGCTTTATAAACATTTACACAATGAACAAAGGGCATGAATCCAACAAAGAAGTGTGATAGGTTCGTAAGATACCCATACAACAGGCTTTCTTCTGTCGATAACCTGGAGTTCAAGACCCAGCTCTGCTACTAAGTATGTACCCCAAACCTCAATTTTCAGACTTACAACATGAAGGTAACACCACCTAACTGACAAGTTTTTAATATTAAATGAAATAATAATGTGAAGTGCTTTGTAAATTATCAGAGCATGCCAAAATACTATAAGAATGAGAATTTTCCACAAAGTACATGTAACATGGGTTATGACAAATCATAACTAGTTGAAAACCGCATAGTTCTACAGCTAAGAGTCAGAAACATACGGGACCAGGACACCACTTCACATTAACTGTGTGAATTTTTGTGAGTGAATGAAGTCCCAATTTCTTCATCTGTAAAATTAAGATAATACCTACCCTTGAGTGTCAGCATAAGGATTAAATAGGGTAATGTATTTTATGTTAGTATTATTCCCATAGCTTAGCTAGAGTGATTTTTTTCAATCACATCACTGCTGAGCAAGAAACTTTCAGAGGAGTACCTTAAATGCTAGGATCATATTTATCTTATTTTTCCCTGGTTTCCCAGCGTTTAGCAGTACACATGGCTGTAACAAAGTGCTCCAGAAAATAGTTTTTAATAAATGAATCTTAGACCAAATTACACAAAACGCTTAATTATATATCTCAAAAATGTTCATGATCATAGCATTAGTAGCCACTATTTATTATCTTATAGTATTTGCCCACTATTCTACATGTGCTAACTCATTTAAATTTGGTCTTAACAAGAAGCTATTTTTATTTTGCTTCTCTACATTTTCATTTTTCTCATCATTAAAACAGTCATAATAGGGGGCCAGGGATATAGCTCAGTGGCACAGCCTACCAGGCAAGCACAAGGTCCTGAGTTTGATTTCCGGTACACAAAACAAAAATAAATTTGGCCTTAACAAGAAGCTATTTTTATTTTGCTTCTGTACATTTCCATTTTATCATCATTAAAACAGCCATAATAGAGCCAGATGTGGCGACTCATGCCTGTAATCCTAATACACGGGAGGCTGAGGCAGGAGGATTTCTGTGAGTTTGAGGCCAGCCTGGGCTACATAGTAAGTTTAAGGCCAACCTGAACTGCATAGGAGACCCTGTCTCAAAAACACAAAACACAACAAAACAATCTCCCCCACCAAAAAACGCCCCAGTCATAACCATATTGCAGCTAGTTGTTAACGTAGATACTCACAATCCCAGCTATCTAAGAGGCTGAGGCAGGAGGTCTGTAAGTCCAGGCCAGACTGGAAAATTAGTAAGATTCTGTCTTGAAATACAGTAAAAAAGGGGTGGGATGTACCTGAGTGGTACAGTGCTTACCTAACATGCCCAAGGACCTGGACTCAATCTCCAGTACCAACGGGTGGGAACTATCCCATAAAAATATTACTGAATGTTAAATACAAAAAGTATATACAGTGCTTGACATTTTGTAAACAATCAATAAATAGTAGCTTTTACTGTTCTTTACAGTTGAGACTTCTATGGCTCAGCAAAGTCACGTTAGCTGTACCAGGTCACATTCCTGCTAAAGGACCAAGCTAGGATTTAAACTTCAATCTTGTGCCTATTTGATTACTACATCTGCCTTCCCAGAAATAAATTCAGATCTAATTTTCATCAGCACTGTACCAGAAAAATAAAATCTCACCCCAGTTAGCACCCAAAAGAGTCATTATTTCTTATTCCCCACAGTACGGCCTGCTGATCAAGACAAAACATGTCACTTTTCTAGGGCCCAAAGCTTGATCCTGAAGAGTGAACAACTGAGAGTGAAATCAGGGGACACCCAAGAGGACTGGGAGGTGCCCAGTGTCGTCACCACCACTCTGTACACAATCTCTAAACTCAGACAAACTGAATCTAAACTGAATCCTGCTTTGTCAGGATGCCCAATTAAACAGCCTAAAGAGCTATCCACCTGCAAAAGCAATGAAATCGTAGACAAAACACACTTCCAGAATGTACCCACTGGACTTGCAGTAATAATGGCAATCTCTCTATAAACACAAAGCCAGCTAACTTCAGAGACAAACGGTGAGAACAAACAAGAGGTAAGGTTGCCCAGAAAGTAAACATCCATTGTGATGTGGCAAGATGAAGACTTCAGCCCTCAAAAACACAGCGGGGTGATCACAGGTCAGTAGTACCACCAGGTTTCCAGGTGAGTACATGCTGAATTTATTTTTGGAGGGAGGCCTGCAAGATAGTCAATAATGAAGAAAAAACATTATGAACTTACAATCATAGATGGTCAAAAATGTTAGAAAGCAAGTCATTAAGAGCAACAGGGTTAGACTCCCTGAGGATTTCATGTATTAGGATTATTGGCCACAGAATATAAAAATAACTATGCATGGAATGTTTAAAGATATAACACATAGAATCACAAAACAGGCAGGCAACACACAAAATAAATAGGCGAATCTGTGAGGGTGCCAAATAGAACTTAAAGGAATTACAAATATAACTGTTGAAATACAAACGTATCAATAATCAGTGTAAAAAGTCATGAGTTATCAAGCCACAAAAACACATGGGAACCTTGTATATATATATTGCTGAGCAAAAAAAGTCAATTTGAATTATGACATTCTGAAAAGCCAAAATTATGGAGATAGTAGTAGAAAGACCAGTGACCATGGAGGAGAAAGAGATGAACAACTGGAGCACAGGGTATCTTTACAGCAATTTAAAACTATTCTGTGTGATACTATAATGTGGGCTACATATTGTTATGCCCTAAATTGAACATCGCCACCTCTCAAATTCAGATGTTGAAGTCACAGCTGCCAATACTTTAGAAAAAACAAAGAGAAATAATTTTTCCTTCAAAAGATCAAGAATTAAACTAACAGCAACAATAGAAATCAAAAGACAAACTGGGCATGGTGGTATACGCCTGTGATCCCAGCACTTGGGAGGCTGAGGCAGGAGAATTGCCATGAGTTTGAGGCCAGCCTGGGCTACACAGTAAGGTCAAGGCCACCCTGAACTACACAGCAAGATCCTGTCTTGGGGGGCAAAAGAAAAGACAGCAAAGTATGATATCTGAAATGCTGAAAGAAAATAATCCCTAACTCTAGAAGTATGTACCAGGCAAAACTATCTTTCAAGAACCAGGACAGGACTATGGGTTAGCTCAGTGGCAGAGCACTTGCCAAGGCATAAACAGGCCCTGGCCTAGATCCACAGCATAGCAAACACTGAAGAAATAAATAAAATAAAACAAATGACAAAATAGATATGTTTAGAGAAACTGAGATTTTTCTTCTCCCGTTAGGTATTCACTATTTATTATTTCAATACATAAACACTGAGCAACATCATATAAAAAGCATGGGTTCTAGACCAAGACTCTCTGGGTTTGAATCCTGGTTCTGTCCACTTAGTAGCTGTTTGACTTTGGGCTATAAGTAACCTACTCAAGCTGTAAAATGTTTCCCCAGCTATGAAATAAAGATAATGCCTTAGAATAGGACTTGAGGATTGCTGTATTTGCTACTAACAAACAATGGCAGGCACTATTCTAAACACTGTACAAATATTGATCCTCATGACAACCCTATTAACCCCATTTAACAGATGTGAAAACTGAGGTACAAAGTTCAAATAACTTTCCCAAGGTCACACAGTATAGTGAATGACAGGGCTGGGATCTGAACCTAGATAATCACTATCCCAACTCTTCTGCTGTTAAATTCTGTTAACCAGGCACGGCAGTACATGCCTGTAATCCCATCCTGTTGGGAGCCGTTGAAGCTGGAAAATGACCCACAGGTGAACTTACCAAAGTAACAAAGAGCACCTGGGTCAACCACGTGAAAAACACTCCCACAGCCCAGCAAAACAGGAGGCTTCTAAACAATCCAGGCCTGGGTTGCTGGGCAGAGGGGCTGAAATTGACATCATCCTTCCCTGTATATAAATAAACCTGCAACATTGGTTGAGCAGTTCCTTTGCTCCCATCAGGAGGATAAGGGCTTCACCTGACTCCAGCTTTGTCTCTGTCTTTATTTTCTCATCCTCTGGCGGTTCTTCACCCCAAGAACCTTAGGAGCCGCATGGGTCGCGGCACCATCCCTTCAGGAGGCTGAGGCAGGAGGATGGCTGCAAGTTCAAGGCCATCCTGGGCTACATAGTGAGCCCTTGCTTAAAAAAAAAATACTGTCTATCTAATAATATAAAAGGACATAGGGTCAAAGGGCCAAGGGAGAGAACAGACAACACAGGGCCTTGTAGGCTACTGTAAAGACTGGTTTTTACTGAGCTGTTAAGAGTTTCCAGCAGAGTCATAACACTAGTGGGATGTAATCTGTGTTTTAATGGGGTTGCTCTGGCTTTTACATTGAAAGCACGCTGCAAGAGATGTTACAAGTTCAACTGTATGCCTCTTCCCCGCAAAAGATATGTTGTAGCAAACTGGGCGGTTGTAGCAAGCTGGGCGGGGTGGCCCATGCCTTTAATCCCAGCACTCGGGAGGCTGAGGTAGGAGAATTGTTGTGAGTTTGAGACTAGCCTGGGCTACAAAGTGAGTTCAAGGCCAGCCTGAACTGCATAGTGAGACCCTCTCTCAAAAAATAGGGCCGGGCGTTTAACTCAGTTGCCTGAACGCCTGCCTGGCAGGTGTGATGTTGTGAGTTTGATCCCTGGTACCAAAAAAAAATAAATAAAAATATGTTGTAGTCTTAACACTCAGTATCTCAGAATGTGACCTTATTTGGAGACAGGGCTTTTACAGTGGTAATCAAAATGTGGTTATCAGGGAGGGCCTAAACCAGTATGATGGGTATCCTTATAAAAGGTGAAATTTGGAAAGACTCGCCCTGAGAGAATAGAACCATTTATACGCCAAAGAAAGAGACCTCAAAGAGAACCTTCCTGCACAGTTTTTAGAAGGAACAACTCTGCCAAAGTCTTGATTTTGGACTTCTAGCCTCCATAACTGTGAGGATATAAATTTCTGCTGCCTGAGCCACTTGCTGTGTACTTTGTTACTGCAGCCGTGGCAAGCAGATACAGGACAGCAAGACTAGCAGAGGCCATTGTAATAACCCAGGCAAGAGCGGATGATGGGCTGAACCAGCTAAGAAGACACCTAGCCGGGCATGGTGGCGCATGCATTTAATTCCAGCACTCGGGAGGCTGAGGTAGGAGGAGCATTGTGAGTTCGAGGCCAGCTTGGGCTACAATGCGAGCACAAGCCTGGCCTGAGCTACATAGTGCAACCCTGCCTCAAAAAACTAGGGCTGGGAGTTTGGCTCAGTGGCTTAAGCACCTGCCTGGCAGGCGTGAGGTTGTGAGTTCAATCCCTGGTGCCACAAAAAAAAAAACAAAAACAAAAAAAAGAGGAAGATACCATTGGATTCTGGTTAGGTTTTGAAGGCAAAATTAACAAGATTTTAGTGTGACTATAGGGTATGGGAGCAAAGACACGAAATGTGAAAAAAAATGATAATATAATACAGAGAAAAAAATTGATGATATTGGACAAGAAAGGAGTCTGACTATAAATGTTATTGAGTAGGTGAGAAGAGATAGAACCTAGTACTCAAGTAGAGGGATTAGCCTTTGTTAGGAATATGGGATAGCTTATCAAGTAATGGGGAAGAGGCTATATGTGGAACGTGGCAAGTCGGTATAGTGGTAAGAATTTTTCAAAGGCTCCTTCTGATTCCTTTTGTCTTCTGTTAAACAATAGCCATAGTCATCAAGAGCGACTGTGAAGCAGGTTTTGGAGATCTGAAGATAGAAGGAAAAATGAAATAGGCCCCTCAGTGACAACAGCAAACTACAAGGACAGCTAAAGGACACATTTCAGATAGGAAATGGTCCCAAAAGGAAGCCTAGATACAAGAAATGGTGAACATCCTCGCAGGGCCCCCGCCCGGCCCGAGCGGGGCAGGCACCGATCAGGACTAAACATGGACTGCCTTCCGGGGTCCTGACCCAGGACCTTGGAGGAGAACGAGAGGGGCTCCTCGAGGGGCCCCGCCCGGCCGGAGCGGGCTTGGAATCAGGGACAACACCACCACCACCACCACCACCCCCCCCCCGCCCGCGGTCAGCAACCTGCTGTTTCAGAGGTCTGGCTAAATTGATAGCAACCAAGGAACATCAACCAACTTTTGTAGATTCGGCCAGGCCTCTGGTCAGCAACCCAAGCATCACTTTACAGCGGGCAATGTAGCAAGTATGGGGGATTC
>RJWM01041635.1:0-14766 GCA_004363535.1 Dasyprocta punctata | reverse complement strand
AGTGTGAACCACAACTATAATTTTAACTTTAAAACTTATCTTTTCTCTAGGAATTTAATTATACACTCCTTACAGATCCAAATGGATATCAATTCAAGTACACTGGTGTGAATAAAACTATACTAGAATTTATTTTAAATGACCCAAATATTAACATCAGACAAAATATCGCTCTATGTGAACAATTCATTGTGTGAAAAGGAAGTACCATAGTAATACACCAACAAAGTTTTCTTTAAAAATGTGAACAGTACACTCGGGAGGCTGAGGTAGGAGCAGCATTGTGAGTTCGAGGCCGGCTTGGGTTACAACGCGAGCGCAAGGCCGGCCTGAGCTACACAGTGCGACCCTGCCTCAAAAAACTAGGGTCGAGAGTTTGGCTCAGTGACTTAAGCGCCTGTCTGACAGGCGCGAGGTTGTAAGTTCAATTCCCAGTGCCGCAAAAAAAACAAAACAAAACAAAAAAAACCTGTGAACAGTAGCTAGGCATGGTGGCACACGCCTGTAATCCCAGCACTTGGGAGGCTGAGGCAGGAGAATCACTGCGAGCTCAAAACCAGCAAGGGCTACAAAGTGAGCTCAAGGCCAGCCTGAACTGCATGGTGAGACCCTGTCTCAAAAAATAGGGCCAGGGATTCAGCTCAGTGGCGTAAGTGCCTGCCTGGCAGGAGCGAGATGGTGAGTTCAAGGCCCAGTACCAAACAAAATAAACAAATAAAATAAAATAAAAATGTGAACAGTATAGCCAGGTGTGGTGGTACATGCCTGTAATCCCAGCACTCAGGAGGCTGAGGAAGGAGGACTGGTATAAGTTTGAGGCCAGTCTGGGCTACATAATGAGCTCATGGCCAGCCTGAACTGCATAGCAAAACCTTGTCTCAAAAAAAAAAAAAAAAAAAGAAAGAAAAACAGTGAACAGTGTTTTTCAGATCTCTTCTTTAAAATGTACTTGCGCCGGGTGTGGTGGCGCACGCCTTTAATCCCAGCACTTGGGAGGCTGAGGTAGGCGGAGCGTTGTGAGTTCGAGGCCAGCTTGGGCTACAACGTGAGCACAAGGCCGGCCTGACCTACATAGTGCGACCCTGCCTCAAAAAACCAGGGCTGGGAGTTTGGCTCAGTGCCTTAAGCACCTGCCTGGGCAGGCGCGAGGTTGTGAGTTCAATCCCCAGTGCCGCAAAAAAATAAAATAAAATAAAATAAAATGTACTTGCTCCTACTGCTGAAGTCAAACTAACTACTTTGTTAGCAGCATAATTCATCAACCATCTAAATGAGTCAAACTACAAAATTAAAAATCGTGATGTCTCTATGAAATCCTAGTACGTTTACATTTCAGAGCAGTAGAACAAGGTTAAAATTCAGAGTTTAAAATATGAATATATTATGCCTAAGGTATGAATAAAAGAAAAAAACACATGTTCGCTGAACAGACTAAGACTTAATGAAACTTTTTTTTTTTGAGACAGGGTCTCACTTGGTGGTCCAGGATGGCCTTGAACTCAGTGTGCAGTCCAAATTGGCCTCAAACTCACAGTGACCCTCCTGAGTGCTGAGAATATAAGCATGCGCCACCTAGCCTGGTTTCAACCAATTATTTTTAAAAGTACAATTAAATGACCGAAAGTAATGAAAAAGACTTCTTGGCCCCCACAATTGAATACCTATTATCTCTACACTAACTTATGGCTGAATTTTATCTGACCTGTATGACCTAGCCAAAAACTGATACATAAATAAAAAACTTACTATGACTTTAATACCTTACCAGCAATCCCCAAAGGATACGCTACCTCCTTGAAAGTTCATATTTCTTATGAAAAATGAAATTAAAAACACGCAAAAGCAAGAGAAATTTCTTGTCATTGCTGGGGTAAGGGAGGATTTCAAGAGTATTTGTGATTTTTAGCCTTAGTCAAGGCTTGAGACAGGTGTGGTGGCACATGCCTGTAATCCCAGCACTTGGGAGGCTGAAGCAGAAGGATTGTTGCAATTTCGAGACCAGACTGGACTACATAGTGAGTTTGAGGCCAGCCTGGACTACATAGTGAGATCCTGTCTCAAAAAAAAAAAAAAAAAAAAAAAAAGACTTGAAAAGATTTCAAAACCTATTCTTGCAACATTTATCTTTTTGTCTTCTTAATTCCAGTGTGGCACTATGGAAAAACACATACTTTGAAGTCAGAGACCAACACTCAAATCTAATTCAGTTACTGAACTCCACATGTACTGTTTAATCTGAATCTCAGTTTCCTCATTTATAAAGCAGAATACACATGATATGCTGAGCATAGTGCCTGGCACACAGTAGATGGGAAATATTTAGTAGCTATTATTAACAGACATAAAATAGCTATATTCTAACAGGCATGTGCCACCACACCTGTCTCAAGCCTTGACTAAGGCTAAAAAACACAAATACTCTTGAAATCCTCCCTTACCCCAGCAATGACAAGAAATTTCTCTTGCTTTTGCGTGTTTTTAATTTCATTTTTCATAAGAAATATGAACTTTCAAGGAGGTAGCGTATCCTTTGGGGATTGCTGGTAATTTTGTCCCCAAAGATGGAGAAACGTTTTAGCTTGCTTCAGTTAATTCCTCATCAAATTTTGCATATCACTTTATCTTCTCTAATCATTCACTTTCCTCCCTCACTTTATCTTTTTGTATTAGCTATAATATATAGATGAAGTATTCTTAGACATACTTTTATTTTTTTTTCTTAGACATACTTTTAAATAAGAGACACAATTTTATTTGTATTTATTTATTTTGCAGTGCTATGGATCAAACCCAAAGCCATGTACATGCTAGGCAGATGTTGTACCTTTGAGTTATATCCTAGCCCTCTATCTGCTGTTTTAAATAGATGACAGGGACAGTTCTTTTTGAAAGAGAGAAACAACATCAATAAAATTATCAAAAGAAACAAAAATTAAGCTTTCCTTTATGTGGTCATCTAATGATCTCTTTTTGCCTCTGATAGTCTCTGATAGACTTATTAATCTATTACACAACAAAATGGTAGTTTGGGTTATACAGTGCCTTAAACTTATTTCAAAGGGAATATTTTGCTATACCAATATCAATTTAAAAATAAATTATTTGACCCAGCATTCAGGAGGCTGAGGTAGGAGAATCATTTGCAAGTTCGAGACCAACCTGGGCTACAAAGTGAGCTCAAGGCCAGGCTGACCTGTATAGTGAGACCCTGTCTCAAAGACAAAAACAAAACAAAACAAAACAAAAAAACATAATGCAATTATGTCAAAAAGTAGGTCTTATAAATTTGCTTTCCCCAAGCTGAATATCACTTACCTGTCAGCCACTGTATAGGATGAAATAAATCAATGCTGCTGAAGACTATAAATACTGTTGTACATACAGGCAGAAGCACCACAGACCAAACAATACTTGCAACTATCCTCCAACCCAAAACCTAAAATGAAACAAACAAAACCCCTCAAGCATGAAGTCAGTTAAATTTCATAACTTGTTCATGCAAATCCTCCCTTCACACAGGCTGTTAACATTAATCATTAATACTTATATACCATCTATGAACCCAAATAATTACTACTATTAGTAACATTATATACTACTACAAAACTTTGTCCCATTCGTGAACCATCACTTGCATTATGTCCAGAGCCAAATGCAATATCAAATATCACACTTTGAAGTGGGAGGGGTTGAGATAATCTTAGGTTCACTTCTTTGTTGCGGTACCGAGGATTGAACCAAGGATCTTAAGTGTGCTAAACAAGTACTGTACAACTGCAGCCCTTTGATGTAGTGTCACAACTACACTTTATCACAACTAATACTTGTCTGTCTAGGTTTGATAGCTATATGAATACCTAAAGGCTACATACACTTTCAGATTACCAGGATATGCGCTTCCTGACTGGGCAACTACCACACTGTAGCACTGTACTCCGGTCTCAGTCGCCAGTACCTACCACGAAGAGGCCTAAGATTTACTGTGACTACACAAATACAAGAGGCCAGGAGCGACTGGACGCATGAAAATCACAACTGGATTTACGTTCTACAAGATCAACTATGCTTGTTTACTGTGAAGTGGCTCCAAAAAGAATGGATCAGCGGGAACAGACCCAGCCAGGAGACACAGCAGAAAGGGCCAGTGGCCCACAACATGCCAGAGAGTACAGTTAATGTAGAAACAAAGGCAACAACGATGGGAAAGGAAAAAACCGAAACGCAGTTTCATTTCTGAGGCAGAATCTACGGGACTTCATGATTGCCAATATAGGACTAAAGAGTAGGCAAGACCCAGAAGTTTTCTAGTAGAGCAGAAGTCAGCACACTTGGATTAGAAGCACTTTTCTCTCTAAAAACGATCTCTCTCCTATTTTTTGGGCCCACCACAGAACTTAGCAAGAGGATCCGCCTTGGCTAGCCGGTCCTTCAGCCCAGCCTCTGCGAAGGGGGTTCGGGATACTCCCTTCAACCGTCGACCCCAAAGAATCAACTATGGACTCTTGCAGCTACTGGATAGATGATTCTTGCTTAAACCCCTCCCCGAGCTCAGCCCCAGTTTCTACTCAGGTCATCCCTACCACGCGGGCCAGTTCACACCTCGGACTCCTCTCCCGTCCCCTACCCGGCGCCCGCTGAAGACCCCGCCACAGGCTTGAAGCCAGTCTGCCCGGCGTGCCCTTCCCCACGGTACCCTCAGACAAGGCCCCGTTCCCGCTCGACGCGCACGCGCGCCCAGAGCCCACCCGCCCTGCCCGAGCCCAGGAGCGAGCGCCACGGTGCGCTTCACTCACGCGCCATAGGATGTCCCGCGACCCGCCGGCTCCGGGGCCACTCGCAGCGGTAGCCATGGAAATGGCGGCCCCTGGCTTCAGGCGTGCCGAAGGCAGTGTGCCTGCCCGCCACCGTGATTCAAAGGCAGGAAGGCCCCAGGAGGACCCCTTCGGGGCTGCCTGAAACGCTGCCTGAGCACAGCGCGCGGCAGGCCACAACCTGTCTCTTGTGGGTTTTATCTGGACAGGCTCGACCAGCCGGAACTGCCGCATATTCAAGCCCCACAAAGGAGGCTGCGACTCCATAAACCGTCCTCTCGCATCTAAAAGTTCCCTCCGAAGCAGGGTCCAGCGGGGCGCCAGCAGCAAGGGTCGAGGGCGCTGCATGCTGGGAACTGTAGTCTCAGCAAACCCCTGGAACCAAGGAAAAGCGTTGAGCAGAGCATGCTGGGAGTCGAAGTCGTCCCAGCGGTGCCTCAAGGCATGCTGGGAATCGTAGTCTTTATAAAGCCGTTAAAGGCACTGAATTGATTGATTGGAAATCTGAAGTTTAGGGGGGGAAAAAAATGAACCAGGCGCGGTGGCGCACCCCAGTAATCCTAGCATTTAGGAGGCTGAGACAGGAGCATTGCAGCGAGTTTGAGGTCTGCTTGTGCTACACAATGAGACCTTGTCTCAAAAAAAAAAAAATTGTCCTCGTTTTTCCCAATAACTTTATCAAACACCTAAAGTGATGTCAAAGGATATTGTGGTTCTCTCCACAAATACTTTGTAATTTTGCTGAAATCTTTTCTTTTTCTTTTTTTTTTTTTTTTTTTTGGCTGAAATCTTAAAAAATACTAGGGACTCTATTAAGCAGGGCACATTTGGTTTCATAAAATCTGGGTTTTAGTTCCCGTTCAGCCACTTGCTAAGTGGAACATTTGACCTCCCTCTGAGCCTCGTTTCTTTGTCTGTAAAATGAAGATAAAACACCAATGCACAGTGGCATTTGCCTGTTTTCCCAGTTCTCAGATGGTTGAGGCAGGAGGAATACAGATTCCATGCCAGACTGGACAGTTTAGTCAGCCCCTCTCTCAAAATAAAAATGTATTAAATGGGCTGGCATTGCAAGGCAGTGGTAGAGTGCCCCAGGGTTTGAGCCCTAATGAGGGTGGTAGGGGAGAGGCTAAAATAGAACACCTGTTGATGTTGTGAGGCTGTAAATAATATACTGCTTTAAATACTGATTGTGTCATTGATTCCCGACCAAAAAGTGAGAAAGCTTTTAGGCAACTCAAGTCTTCTTAATGAAGTCTTCTCTTATTATTTTTAGTCTCAGTGAGATCCCAGGACGAGTACCACTAACTAACACCTTTGTATTCTTAACTACATATCACAATCAACATTCAATACTGCAGGTTATGAAAACCCGGAGTGTAGCCGGGCGTGGTGGCGCATGCCTTTAATCCCAGCACTAGGAGGCTGAGGTAGGAGGAGCGTTGTGAGTTCGAGGCCAGCTTGGGCTACAGTGTGAGCAAGGCCGCTCTAAGCTACATAGTGCGACCCTGCCAAAAAAAAAAAAAAAAAAAGGACCAGGAGTTTGGCTCAGTGGCTCAAGCTCCTGCTTGGCAGGTGCGAGCTTGTGAGTTCGATTCCCGGTACCGACAAAAAAATAAAAGAAAACCCGCAGTGACTGCCCTAGAAACACTCCTCGTCTTCCTGCAAGTTTGACAGAAGGACCAGGAAATGAGCTAAAACTCAGAAACCTCAAGAGAAAGTAAATACTGTTAACACACTTAGCATAGAGTGTGTCGTACATACAGAACTGCCAATTGCAGGTTTCTCTGTAAACTGTGATCATTTTTTGAAAACTATTTTAATTTTCACAGGTTTGTGTGTGTGTGTGTGTGTGTGTGTGTGTGTGTGTACTGGGGATCAAATTCACAACCTTGTGCCTCACAGGACCCTGGGAATTATTTGGCACTGGCCTGAGATTTCTGTAACTGACAGGTCCTGCTTATTTCCCCCGCCAGCTTTGCCACACCCTACTTCCTGTATCATTTCCCCCGACAGACATAAATCTCATAAATCTTTACGGGGCACTGAAAGAGTGATGGTCTCCATCTTCCACAGCTTCTGCAAGCTGGAAGAAGCTGTAGACCCTACCTACTGATGATTATGCACTCTCCAATTACCTTGGGGTATTGTAGCTCATGGCTGAATCGAAGAAAGAAAAATCTGTCAGAAAATAATTAGATGAGTTTGAGACCAGCCTGGGCTACAAAGTGAGTTCAAAGCCAGCCTGAACTGCATAGTGAGACCTTGTCTCAAAAAATAGGACCAGGGATTTAGCTCAGTGACCTAAGTGCCTGACTGGCAGGTGCAAGGTTGTGAGTTCAATCCCTGGTACCAAAAAAAAAAAAAGTATTCCGGGTCCTTTTTGCTTCAGACAAAGACTTGAATCAGACAACACAAAAATGGTGTCAAAAGTTTATTTGAAATGTGAGAGGTGACTTCCAGGAAGATGGCAGAGTGGTGAAGAGCAGGGAAAGAGTCTCTCAGAGATCTGGTACCCAGAAACTGTAATACAGTAATGTGAGGAAGAGAAGGAAGATGTAGGTAGGTCCCCAGGACCCAGGAAGGACATTAAGCAAGAATTGAAACCCATGGGGAGAGCAAAGAGAGAGGAGGTGGCAGGTGGCACTTTCTCCCTGAGCCTGGACTCACTGTGTAGGAGGGGCGGCTCGAACCTGCAGACGCATAGTTACTACTGGCAACCAGAGCTTCCATGGAGAAACACACCAGTGGAATGGAGCAGTGGACGCAGTGGACTGCAGTGGCTGGTGAGTTATTCGGGTTCAGATGTTCCCCAGAAGAGGGCAGTTGGCCAGGAGCCATCTTGGGGGGGGCAACTGAGCTCGGAACTCAGTAGCTGCTGACTCCATTTAGCGGCTTCCAATGTTGGGATAAAGGACCTGAGTTAAAGTCGTCAGGGAGCTGAGTTTGAGCTGGCAGGGAGCCAAGTTCAAACTGCAGGGGACACCTAGAGCGCCGCAGGCTGGATGGGTCTGGTTCCAGCATCATAGCCAGAAAGCAGCCTGATCTTCAGTGGAACTAAAGGTGCAGGCTCACTGGGATTATCCAGTACTCCACTGTAAAGGTACGCTGGCTGGCTGGGATAAATCAGCATGAATCTGGACTCTGTCTGCTCACAGTGTCTACCAGTGATAGCAGAGACACATCTTGAAATGGATATTTTTTTCTTTGTTTTTCTTTTTTCTTGCTTTGTTTTTTTGTGATTGTTTGTGCTTGTTTTTATATGTGTGAACATGGTTTGTAGTTTTTTGTTGTGGTGGTTGTTGTTCTGTTCTCTTCTCTTCTCGTTTTTATTTCTTCTTTCTCTCTTTCCCTCCTGTCCTCTTTACCAGTTTCCCAGTTTGTATGGTCTTCCTTTGTCCTCTAACCTTGCTTCTAATCTCTTCCTCTTTTTCTATTTCTTTATTTTTCCCCCCAGCCCCTTTTAAATTTTCTCCCCTGAGTATAAAATTGGCATATCGAAGCCGGGCGTGGTGGCACACACCTTTAATCCCAGCACTCAGGAGGCTGAGGTAGGCGGAGCGTTGTGAGTTCGAGGCCAGCTTGGGCTACAACGCAAGTGTAAGGTCGGCCTGAGCTACATAGTGCGACCCTGCCTCAAAAAACCAGGGCCAGGAGTTTGGCTCAGTGCCTTAAGTGCCTGCCCTGGCAGGCACGAGATTGTGAGTTCAATCCCTGGTGCCGCCAAAAAAAAAAAAAAAAAAAAAATTGGCATATCGAGAGCTTATTTACTGCATACAATTTTCTGATGTGTTTTAGATTTTGTTATATAATCACAAATCTAGCTTGTACAGATAAGGGAAACAAATTAATGGTGTCCTCTGTTTAATATTTTCTAGGCTGTGTTTGATGCTATTGTTATTGCTGATTGTGCCACTTTAGCCAAAATGACATAATTGTTCTAACCAGCTGTAATTTGTGGTACACTAAGACTGAGATTGCCTAAGGATCTTAAAAAATACTTGGGCCAGTGCGAAAGAACCAGGGGCTGGGCCAAGTAGGCAGCAACTTGCCATCCCCAATAAATTGAAGAGTAGGATCTTACAACAGACTCAAAACTCAAAAGCCAGCTACACGGGGAAGACACCTCTGAGAAGCTGTCATTTTCTAAGGGTTCTAAAAACTAGCAATAGAGCTACTTACTATAGGCAATTTATGAGCATCAATCCAGGAATTCAACTAAAAAAGAAAAAACAGAAAATGAGAAGACACTTAAGATGCAGCCTCAAACTTCCAGCTCACCAAAGGCAAACCAAGGTGGAACAATCCAAAAGCTACCCACCTGGCCTCTCTATACTGGTAACAGCAAAACTAACAAAGCAAATGAATGAGGTTACAGAAAAAAATCAAATCTGAAATAATCTCTCAACTACAGAAATGAATATAATGAAAGACATGCTTCGTGAGTCTAGAGAAGTTACAGATAAAAAATACAGGAGCTCAGGGTTCCTCCAAATTAGCCTATTGCTTACTGAGTTGCGGGGGTAGTGGTTCATTTCTCTCCGCCTGCATACCAGCTGGTGCAGTGGAGAGCATGGCTTGGCTTCTTGGTTCTCTCCTGGCTGACGTGACTCTTAAACAGTTTCTACAATTAAATGGTAATGCTAGTACAATATAAACAACTGATGGGACACAATGAAAAAGTCCAGTGAGGGAAATTTATAGTGATGAATTCCCATATCAGGAAAATAGAGTGAGCTCAAATAAACCACTTAATGTGTTCAAGTTTCTAGAAAAAGAAGAGCAAGTCAAACTCAAAGGTCATACGAGGGAGACACTGTAAAGTTCAGAGCAGAAATTAATGCAATGGAGACCAAGAAAACAATATAAAGAAGCAAGAATTGAAGAGTTGGTTCTTCAAAAGGTCGAATAAAATTGACAAACCCTTAGCCAACCTTATCAAAACAAGAAAAGAAAAGATTCAAATACATGCAATTTAGAATGAAATCACAACAGATCTTTTGGAAAAATTGCTCCTCCTACCTCAGCCTCCCAGAATTCTGAGATTTCAAGCACCAGCATGCCTGAGTTTGTTCACAACTTCCACTACTACCAATAATTTTTCTTCTTAGCCGGGTGTGGTGGCGCACACCTTTAATTCCAGCACTCAGGAGGCCGAGGCAGGAGGATTGTTGTGAGTTTGAGAACAGCCTGGGCTACAAAGTGAGTTCAAAGCCAGCCTGAACTGCATAGTGAGACCCTGTCTCAAAAAATAGGGCTGTGGATTTAGCTCAGTGGCCTAAGCACCTGCCTGGCAGGTGCGAGGTTGTAAGTTCGATCCCTGGTACAAAATAATAATAATAATAATAATTTTTCTTCTTTTCCTCCTCTCTCTCCCTCATCACCCTTCTCCTTTCCTATTTCCTCATATCTGCCTTCCCACCAGTATGTAAGCTCTGCAATAAATTTTGTCTGTCTAGTTCATTATTCTTTCAAAGTGTTACAGTTGGCCAGGCATGATAGTGCACACCTGCAATCCCATCATTTGGGAGGCTGAGGCAGGAGGATCCCTGTGAGGTTAAGGCCAGCCTGGGCTACATAGTGAGTTCCTGTCTAAAACAAACAAACAAATAAACAAAAAACGCTGAAGTGAAAAAAAAAGGCTGAAGTGTTGCAGTTGAATGGGCCAATCATTGTCCAGGTCCTTGTGCACAACAAGCAAAGAATTGCCAAGTGCACACAGTAATAAGTAGCTACATTTATTGCAGATGGTGTGAAGTTATGCTCAGGGCCAGTCCATACCAATAAAGGTAAAACACAGACCAAGAAAGGTGCTGGGGCAACAGACAAGCAACAAGAAAAAAGAGGCTGACAACTCAAGTTTTCAGAATATCAAGACAGACCCCTCTGCTCCGGGTGCCTCTCACCGGATCTCTTGAAGCCCCAGACTAACCTTAACCCTACAGCATCCTCACTGTCTACCTCTCTTGGGGCAACTGAAGCAAGGATAACCCTAGATGCCGTTTTGGGTTAAATGGAAGGAACTGAGTGACTCATCCAGCTCCTTTGTTTCTAACTGTATTAAAAGTGCCTATCATATGAGTAACTAGTCCATGGATGTATATTTAATGGCCAAAATAACAAATGAATGGAAGAAATTAATTGCACCAGACAATGTCTATGCTTGGTCACAACTTTTAATATCTAAATCAAAGAAAGACTCAGTGCAGAGAATTGTAACAAAAATGTAAAGTCTGGAAGAGCAGAGGGGAGAAAGAACAGGTTTGCAGTACCAGACAAGAGAAAGGAGTTACTGCCCAAACACTGGGAGGCTTCTTTGTCTTCTGTAAAAGGGCTGTGGGACTACAATCCATGCTGAGGGAGGCGGCCCTACTTCTGTTGCAGCCACACCACTGTGGCTGAGCAGCAGTGGAGGAGCCAGTACCCCACAGCTGCTGGGATTACCCTGGTCCCTGGGAAGCTCTGCAGGTGCTCTCTGAGCCTTAGTCTCTTCATTAATGATAAAGCCATCCCGAAAGATGCTCTATTAAGTGAGATTTTGCATGTAAGTTGCAGGTAAGTTGCAGGTGGAGTCAGATCAACAAGGATACAAGTAGCTCTTCTGTCACTTTGTAGCTATAAGGTCTTAGGAAAGTCACTTTATCTTTCTAAGCATAGGGAAAAAAAAGACGGAGTTGGGGACGCAGGTCAGTGGTAGAGCACTTACCTAGCATGCACAAGGCTCTGGGCTTAGTCCTCAGCAACAGGAAAAGAAAAAGATTTAAAAATATCTCTGCATTTAATCCCAGCACTCGGGGGGCTGAGGTAGGTGGTGCGTTGTGAATTTGAGGCCAGCCTGGGCTACAACATGAGCACAAGGCCAGCCTGAGCTACATAGTGCGACCCTGCCTCAAAATGCTAGGGCCAGGAGTTTGGCTCAGTGGCTTAAGTGCCCGCCTGGCAGGTACGAAGTTGTGAGTTCCATCCCTGGTGCCACAAAAATAAAATAAAATAAAATAAAATAAAATAAAATAAAATAAAATCTCTACAGGTAAATAGCATTTTGAAAAGACACGCACTAAATGGAGAGAACAATAACCTAATCCTTCAAACTGGAATAAAACAAAATGATACAAGATATGAAAGAACAATACCAATCAACATTAGAAAGTCAGAAATTAGATGCTACAACTCGAGAAAGAAATCAAAATAAAAATCATTATGTAAACAGAATTTGAACGAGAAGAAACTCAAGAGCCAAGAAACAAGACAGTAATGTCATAACAAAGAGCAATCTTTAATTAAAAAGCAATAAAGAAACAAGATTTTTCAAAAAGTGACAAATAGAGCCGGGCATGGTGGCACATGCCTTTAATCCCAGCACTTGGGAGGCTGAGGCAGGAGGATCCTTGTGAGTTCGAGACCAGCCTGGGCTACAAAGTGAGTTCAAGGCCAGCCTGAACTGCGTAGTGAGACCCTGCCTCAAAAAATAGGGCCAGGGATTTAGCTCAGTGGCCTAAGCAACTGCCTGGCAAGGCACAAGGTTGATCCCCTATACAAAAAAAAAAAAAAAAAAAAAAAAAAAAAAAAAAAAAAAAAAAAAAAAAAAAAAAAAAAAAAAAAAAAAAAAAAAAAAAAAAAGTGACAAATAGAGAAGATAAGCAAAGAAAATCTAACCTATGAAAAATCTGGACCCTCATTTTAAACCATTACTCTCTTGGTCATATACGGAGGTAGAAATTACTTTTGTGTTCTCAAATTCCCTGGTATTTTTAAATGAGCTATCATTTTTCCGAAGCGTTCATTTCAAATCCTTCAATCGCTGAATAGTCTTTGATATTTTATAGCCTGAAAAATACAAGGGGTGATGGTTGCAAACTCTTCCTTTTTCCTCATCTGCTTAGTTTCAAACTCACTCCTCCCAAGACAGAAAGCTGGTAACTCTTAATACAGTGTGATTAGCCATTTGCGAGGCAAAATAAGAGACATTTATTTTGAAAGACAGTTCCTTGGATGTCCAGGGTCTCTTGTGCAACAGTATTTGATGAAACAAGCAAGAAAATAAACCCCAAGCACATGGATGACGTTTTCCTGTGGGCTTGGGGAACACCCGTCCCGGGGTAAATCTGGGCCCTTTCTAAAACCCAAGCTCCAGGCCTGAGGGCAGGCATGGACAGGCTCAGCAGACGACAGGAAATCTCCTCCTGCTAAGGTCCCGTCTTTGGGACCGGGAAGCCCTTCACGTCAGCTGTTTGGGAGTCTGCGATCTCGTCACGGGATCAGACTTCAGAGGAAGGCTAACGGAGACAAGAGGAGACCGGCGCACGATCGTGGCTTCGTGGGGCTCCTTCCCTGTGCAGCACAGACTTGGCAGTTTACAAAGGCAGACGTAGCCCTGTGCCCATGGCCAGAGAGAGGGAAATGAAATCTGGGGGAGAACGTGAGGCTCTGTGGGGGTCTCATCTCTGAGTCTGTGTGGAAGAGGCAGCAGAATCACAGGTGTCACCTGACTGCCCCAGTGCCCGTGAGGCAGCAGGGAGAGGCTGGGGAGAGACCGACAGAGCAGCACCCGCGCTCCCTGCTGGAGCAGCAGGGCAGCCTCAGAGAGGAAGGCGGTCATTTGGTGCGTGGGTTCGGTGAAATGGAGGATGCTGGTGTGCACTTATCTCTGCCACCCTCTCTGAACTGAGCCCCACTACCCGCCTGCCAAATAACAAACAGGGCAATGAATACGCCTACCTGAAGAGGACTTTTAATGTGAAATACCATGAAATACTATGTTTTATGCATCAGTTCCTTCATCCACCTGGCCAGCATGTCCTCAGCATGACTGTGGGCCAGGCCCTGGGGCATCATGGGGGCAGAGACCCCTGCCAGGCCCTTTCCCATTGGGGTACAAGGCCACTCACTCCCCTCACCCACATGTCCAGCCAACCACCTGGCAGAACTGATCCCCAGTTTTTGCTTTACATGCTGTTCTCGGAAAATGGATGAATGTAGGGAATACAAGCTGACAAAACCAGTGCTGATTTTCTTATATATCCCTTCCCCTTTTGCCCATTTTTCCCGCCCTTACACATCTGCTTCAGGTTGATTCTCCATCTTCAAATTCCATATCTTCTTTGAAGCTTTTCCTGCTGCAGCCCTCCTTCTAAATATCCTATCATAGCCGGGCATGGTGGCGCACGCCCTTAATCCCAGCACTCGGGAGGCTGAGGTAGGCGGAGCGTTGTGAGTTCGAGGCCAGCTTGGGCTACAATGGAGCGCAAGACCAGCCTCAACTTCATAGTGCGACCCTGCCTCAAAAAACTAGGGCTGGGAGTTTGGTTCAGTGGCTTAAGCGCCTGTCTGGCAGGTGTGAGGCTGTGAGTTTGATCCCCAGTGCCACAAAAAAAAGTAAAAAAATAAAAATCCTATCATGTGCACTCACTGGGTATATCTTGCCTTCAGGAGCGTAGGCGAGAAAGAGCAAACTGTAGAGTCAGTCCTGGGTTCAAGTCCCAACTTTGTCTCCACCCTGCCCTGTCCCACCCACTGAGAAGTTGAGAGACTCTGTTGTGGTTGAATATATACTCCATATTAGACATTGTGAATTATATCATACCCCCTCCTTTTTTTTTTTTTTTTTTTTTTGAGACAGAGTCTCACTCTGTAGTTCAGGCTGGCCTTGGCTCATGGCAGTTCTCCGGTCTCAGCCTCCTGAGTGCTGGGATTACAGGTGTGTGCTGCAATGTCCAGCAAGCCCCAAGTTTATTCTCCTTTAAAAATGCCCTCTCAGAGCCGGGCGTGGTGGCGCACGCCTTTAATCCCAGCACTCGGGAGGCTGAGGTAGGTGGAGCGTTGTGAGTTCGAGGCCGGCTTGGGCTACAACGCGAGCGCAAGGCCGGCCTGAGCTACATAGTGCGACCCTGCCTCAAAAAACCAGGGCTGGGGAGTTTGGCTCAGCGGCTTAAGCGCCTGCCCTGGCAAGCGCAAG
>RJWM01041634.1:0-14778 GCA_004363535.1 Dasyprocta punctata | reverse complement strand
CTTCCTGGTGGCTCTCTGAGAATTGCTGCTCACTTCTTTTTTGGTTTTTTGTTTGTTTGTTTGTTTGTTTGTTTGTTTTTGTTTTTTATTTTTTGCGGCACCGGGGATGGAACTCACAACCTCCCGCCTGCCAGGACAGTCGCTTAAGGCACTGAGCCAAACTCCCGGCCTGGTTTTTTGAGGCAGGGTCGCACTATGTAGCTCAGGCCGGCCTTGGTTTTGTTTTTTGATATAATTATTAATTTCCATTTTTTATTAGCTTCAGATTAATAGGTTTCATTCAGGCAGATTTGTATAGGCACTTAATACATTTTGATCATTTTCTAAAAAAGATGACAAGAAAGCAGAAATAAGACTACTGTTACTCAGATGGTCATTTCTAAATAGGCAGACTCACCTTCCTTGAAACCCCTGATCATACATAGATCACTGGCTTTCTGAAAGACTCTTACTGTGTCTTTGCTTGGCACGTCGCTCTTTCGACTCAGATCTTTGCACGAGAGCCTTTCTTTTCTGGACACCTCACTAGAATAGCAGTGCCATGCAGGTGCACGTGATCCTTTAGTCCTCTGTTACTTTTCTTCATAGTGCGATTTACAACTGAAATTATATCTATTATTCGTGTAACCACCCCTATCTACTCCATCAAACTATGAACATTTCAGCAGATTTTATATGTAAAAGCACTTTATAATGTGAGCACTTTTGAAAAGTAACAAATGATTTTGCAATAGATTTTGCCTCTTTATAACTCTAGTGTAATAACATGAATCAAAAAACCTTTATTGATTTAGTTAATTGTAATTATTCTTATTTCTCCCTTGCTCTCCCTTTTTAAAAAAACTAATCTGGAAATAATTGTTTATTGGCTATTTAGAGGACGGTTCTTAATTTTTAGTAATTGCTCCTCATTATATTGATATTACTTTTCCATGCAGTCCTAAATCATAATATTTATATTTTGTGTCAATGTTTTAGCTTGTGTAGTATCCTAATATGTTTTTTCAAGTAATCAAATGTATTGATCTTTTGAATAATATATGCATTATAAGAATATCACTATTTATTGGATTTGCCAGCTATTTGCAACTCTCCTGGTATCTGAACAATATATCATTTTATAAGTATGCTTTTTATTTATTTTAAAAATTTTAAAGGCAAAATACAATTTCAGCTTTCCTACATGTAGTAAGCACACAGATTATAAGGCAGATATAAATCATATCCCATAATCTTGGGTGGATAAGAAATAGTATTTCCTTAGCTTTCTGTAACTGAGTTGTGCTATTTTTTTATTAGTATCTTTGGAGTACATGTTTACATTCCTCATATAGAGGTGGTATATAATGCATAACACATTTTAATTCTGTTTTCATTCCCTGCTCTCTCCATCTCTTGATCCTCTTACCGTTGAAGAAAATCTGTCACCTTCTCCCTCCTAGATAGCTTTTATTTTGCTCTTTGTTTATATTTTGCTCTTTGTTTATATTTTATATAAGAGAAACCATGTGATGTTTAAGCTTGTGTGTGGGAAGTGGCCGAGCTGTGCCTCAACTGGATATTGACTGCATATTCAGGCTAAAGCAAGACCAACCCTAAGAACACAGAGCACCAAAGGCGAACCATGTGAACAGGTTTTTGGGACTAAAGCAAAGTCAGTCCAGCAGGTATCTGACCTTGGTGTTCCTCCCTGTTCACTACAGCACAGATCGTTCTGAGAATGTTCACTTCCATTGTTCTCAGCAAAAGACTGAGACCTCGCACTTTTGGCCCCATCATGGGATTTACCCCTTTTTACTGCGTATAAATAAAGACACAGACCACACTGGGTTGTTGCTGCCTCTCCATCAGAGAGGTCAGGTCCCACTTGGTCCCATCTTTCCTTTCAGTATGTGTCTATTTTTTTCTTAATCTCCAATTATCCACTCTCAGGACCCCACTGGGGGCATGGGTTGTAACACTTACATATGTGTGTGTGATTTATTTCATTTAACATTATGGTCTCAAAGTGCTTTCATTTTCCTACAAATAACTCAAGTTATCTTTCTTTATGACACAGTAGCATTGCATTGTGTATAAATGCCACATTTTCTTTTTTTTTTTAAGTTTAAAGAGAATAAAACCCAACAAAACAAACCAGAATGCAACCAATCAAAACAAAGCAGTGAAAGTGGTACAGAACTTTAAAACAGGACAGTAGGAAATCAACAATGGCTACCATAATATATCTTGATATCTTCACAATAGTTGTCCATACCATCAGACATAAAAAACCAAACAAAACAAAACAGAATAAAACCAATCAAAATATAACATTGGATAAAACAAAACAATAAATTGGAGTAAAACAGAACAGAATAATACTGCACATTGTTATCTTCCAAAATAGTTGCACCGGTTACTAGACACAGGAATAAACCAAAACAGTAAAACAGAACAAAATATTGGATTTCAAAAACAAGACAGTAGAATATTCCCCACAGTTGACACAATGCACACTGCCATCTTCCAAGATGCCCATACTACCAGCTCCAGGTCTGCAAAGTCAACCAAACAATGCAAGCATCAAGCTATTCCCTTCCCCTCAGTTGCTATCATCTCACTCTGAGTTCTCTGAATAAGCGGGTTGGGGGATGGAGGGAATTTCTTCTGGTTTTTCAGCCTGTGCACCAGCTGGCTCATGGGATGACATGGTTTCTCTTCTGGCTGAGGCTCTTACCAATCTGTATGGCAGAGCCTGGTCACATGAAGGCCAATACCACAGTTTCTTTTCTTTTCTTTTTTGGTACCAGGGGTCAAACTCATGACCTTGTACTTGCCGGGTAGGTACTTGTGCCACTGAGCTGTATCCCTGGCCCCTAATACCACATTTTCTTATCCATTCATCTGTTGATGGACATGTAGGCCATTCCTAAGATTGAGCTATTATGAATTATGCTACTTTAAACATGAGTATGCATGTATCACTGTGATATGATGTGTTTAACTCTTTTGGGAAAATACTTACGAGGGGAATAGCTGGGTCAAATGAGGTTTAACCTTTGTTTCAAACACTTACATGATGGTTCCACATCTTATTCCAGTTTTTAATATTCACCCATCACCCATATTTTGTTTTGGAGTAATTTTCTCATAGAAGTTACAACCGACATGACCATTGCAACAGTCACCAGTAGCTGTTGCTGCTTATTTTATATATTGGGGAGACAGACTCTTTCTCTGATTTTTTCGGGGGTTTTCAAGTGCTTCGTTGCACCCCACTGTTATTTCTCATCCTTAGATGACTGCCAGGAAGCATGAACAGTCTTCCAAAGATCCTTATTCTTTTCTAACACACACCTTTCCACCTGCCCTGAAAAATTGCTTTTGTGCTCACTGGAAGCTGTTCTCTTCATGGTGGTTTTTTTCCAGTACGTTTACCCTGTATCCTGATTCTGTTTCTCTTGGCACTTGTCTAAGTGCTCTCTATTTCCTTAAGGGCTTGAGGTTTGGAAACACAAAAAAGAGTGAATAGCATTGAATTTCTATTTTATACCCTGCCAGATCCTTCTGTTGAGTCAGTGAGAACAGGGCCAATTTTCTGGTAGAACTGGGGTGAGAATAAATCATAAATACTGAGAGGAGAAAAGCAGGTTAATAGCATGAAATAGTACCCCTCTATAAGAGCTTTTCAATTTTACTCCTCAGTATAAAAATCAAACTACTGTTGAGAATCTGCCTTATAAACAGTCCTAATATGGCACACAGTGATTCTGTCCCCTTTTCTTCCTTTTAAATTTAATCATGCAATAAGCCTTAAAGGAGCTACAGTTGAACTAAAAGAAACTGTGATAACCCTTTGACATAATCTTGACAATAACAATCAACACTTTTATGGTGCTTTGTAACTGTATTCGATAAATGAGAATACAGAACTCTGATGATAATACATAGACCTGAAGCTGTGAATGTAAAATTTCTGCTTCATTGAATCTCCTTTGTGGCTTCATTGTTAAAAAATAATACCTGGAATTAATAATAGTGTCCTTTACCCATTTCAGACTGACCTATCATTGTAACTCCATATCTAAAGCAATTCATTTATATGTTTTTATATCAGAGCAAATTTGTCACTTGACAGAGTCCTTAATATTTAACCTCTGTGAATTGTGACATGATATTGAATTATAGGAAGTATTTTTTTAAAATGACAATCATGTCACATAGTGTCTGCTATTCCATTCTGCTAGACAGAATGCCCTTTGCAGAAATCTGTTAATCTAAGTTTTTCTCAATAAGATAGCAGAACAAGGCTCTCTTGCCTTTTTTCTTTCATATTTGTTTTTTCATTCCTCCATTGTCTCACTCTTTGAATATTGCTGAAACTGTCACTAGTGCAGGTGGACACTTTTCAACTGTTTAACAGCTCTTATCACTGCACTTCAGTTCAGTTTTGTCCATAGGTGGCCTTTGCCTCAGCTAGTCCATAGTTTAAAGTGCTGAGTAGTAAGTTTTGAGATTTAAAGTTTCTATTATTTCAGATGACACTGATTGTCATGAATCTGAAGCTTAGCATATTTCTGACTCATGAAAATGTTCCTATCCATATAGACTTTCCAATCTGTTTGAGTTACAGCATTTGAATTCTCCCAGATATAGAATTTAGAAGTTGATTCCCTATTAGTCCTACTACTGATGTGATTTCCAAGTGAATTTATATTATTGGGTTAATGTGTTAATATAACAATGGGTATTCAAACAGCAATTATGCCTCAGCTAAATTATTTGTACCATAATATGGCCACAAAAAACAGTTAGTGCTCATTAGGCATTTCTCTGTATTTCCCACTACTAATAAACAGCTCTTGACCTCAAAAAAGCACCAGTGGCTTCATGGTAGTGCACAAATGTTGGTCCAAGAATAGTGATGCTTTTTTTTCTAACACTTTTGGTAACAGAATCCAATGTGTTACTTCTAAGACAGCTATAGCATAAGACAGATCTTTTTTTGTTTTGCTTTATTTTTTTGTTTTTGCTTTTGTTTTTGCTACTGGGGATTGAATTCACAATGTCACGCTTGCCAGGCAGGCACTTACACCACTGAGCTAAATCCCCAGCAAGAAGACAGGTCTTTGACTCGCAAAAATCTCATCCCTGGTCAAACTTGTATGTGACAAGTATACACATCCTTCCCAAATTTATTGCATTTATTGAGTATATAAGCTCCCAAATCAGTTTTCCTCTCTCATTATGTCCTCCTTTTTTCTATCTCATCTCTCTCTTTCTTATTTGAATTAGGAGGCATAAGTCTTCACACTACTAATGATGAACTGAGGAGTTTATAGATAAAAAAGTTACTTATCAACAAAATCTAATGTATAAGGATAGAAAGAAAACTGCAGAGAGACAGAGATAGAGAAGTCAAATGTTCAGAGGAAATAAGATTGACCCAAACTTATGCTTCCTTAAAGTTCTCAAATAACACAGAAATAGCTAATTTGCCTTTGATAGATTTGCTTGAGTTAGTTTGAGTGGATTTCTATTTATTACAATGGAAGAATTCCTAGTAAATGCAGGTAATAAATTTAGTTTGTTGAAAGTTATTATTAAGTGATTTAATTAACTAGGGACTTTTTCCTTTTAAGAAAAGTTACAATAGTTAAAATGTAATGTGACAAAGAGTTTAATCTTCTCCCAGTGCTTTTTGTAATTGATATGTTATTTTAGCCACAGAAGATAGAACACCTGATTTCTCCCATTCAATAAATAAGAAAATAGGGGGCCCTCAGATAATGACTAAAATCTCACACAAAGTTAGAGATTACTGGAATTATGTTTCTGACCCTGAAGTGTTGACTGTCTCTAGTGCCCCATAACCTGGAGTTGGTATTTATCCTAGCACATCAATTCTACACATGATCTCCATTTAATCACATGATTAGTATTCAGTGACATCATGTGGGCAATTTTAAATCAATATATATGCCACAGAAATCAACAAATATGATCACTCAAAACTTATTTTTTTAAAAATACAGATTGTTAAACACTTACCAGCATACCTCTTCCTCTACAAAACACATGGATTCATTCTAGATCCATATATCTCCACACATCCTTAAAGATAGACTTAAAACTCACAGTTTTTTTATTGTTCAATTCTTGCCTGGGGTAACTTTCATCTGTGGGTAAAGACTTCCATAGCATGACTGGAGAAATAATAGCCTTAGAAAATCTGTTCTGCCTTCATATTGGAAACTGAAAGAAGTTCCAACATTAACTAGCTCAACTTTGCTATTTCACAGGGAGAACTGATGAAATGAAATAAGCAATGATTTGTCTAAGATCATAAAACTACAGGATAAGAAAATCACTATTAAAGCTTAACACTCTTTCCTTACAACACAACTGGCTAAAATCAGTCCTTAAGAGATCAAGCAGTCAGGCTCAGGGCTAAAAGGAAGGCTATGATTCCAACATGATTATAAAATTCATTAGGAATGGTTTGAAAAAAGAGATCACTGGGAGGAATTACCAATGCCCAATTAAAATTATAATTATGCTATCCTATTTGTTTATTAATGCATGTGAACAAAGTGGTACTTCCAATAGTTAAAATATACAACCGATAAGCTTACAAATTCAATTTCAGCACTAATCGTCTGTTAATTACAAAGGGTATTTTGCATAATGAAAAATTGTTGTTATTTAAGGAGGAAAAACAAAAATGAAAGGCAATCCTTCCCTTTCCTGTAAGATTGATGTCATTATTGTGTTTTAAAATAGCAAAGTATGAAGAGAGATTTTAGTTTTAGGAAGTAGTGAAGGAATTAATAATTTTTATTTAATGACCATTGGTGAAATAGAGGTTTATGCATGATTCGAAGTATCACCTTAGAATAAAACTTGATTTGAATGGTCTATTGTTAATTTTATCATATACAACTTTCCTAAAGTCAATATCATGTCGACCAGCGGTAGAAAACATAGCTACATAGTTTTTGTCGATGTCTGTTAAGATTACTGATAAACCTGTATTTGAATACAAGTTATCATAGAAAAGATCTAGGTTTGCCTTGACAGGGATGAAGGTACTTTGTAAATACGCCTTTTAGACTTTAGGTTGAAATGCATAGTCAGTCTACTTTATCTAGACCATGAGTAAACTCAGTTCAAAATTGTAGATCAATAAATTGATGCAGTCTTTGAATAAGTGTTGTGGTTTAGATCTAACGTGTCCACCTGAAGTCTCGTGCGTTTGGAAGGTGGTTGGGTGTGGTGGCGCTATACTCTTCAGCAAATTTATTCACTGATGCGTTTAGTAGTTGAATATGTTGTTTATAAGGGGGGAGGCCTTCTTAGAGCAGAGGTGTGATGTAGAAGATATATTCTAGTCCACCCCTTCTCCTTTTCCTCTCTGCTTCCTGGCCGCCATGTGATGAGTAGCTATCTTCTGCCAACCCCTTCAACTATCTTGTTTCTTCCATGAAGCCCAATGACTTCAGATCAAACCCACTGGTAATTGTGAGCTAAACAAATCTTTCCCCTTAAATTGTAGGTGTTGGGGATTTTCTCCCAGTGGTTGGAAAGTAATTATACAGTAAGTAATTTCTTTGTGGTATCCTCTCCAAAAAAAGTGGAAAGAAACATAGAAAATTTTAATATACAACACTTAAACATCTTTCTTCTATATAAAATATTACTGTTTCCTACTCATAAAAATTACCAAGTTACAAGTATATTTGAAATTGCTTTTGCCAAACTCAAAACAGCTTGATAAACCCACCAGGTGCAAATTACTAGGGAACCCCAGTAACACTCTCAAAACCTGAGTTCTTCTATTTGTACCCCTTTAATGTAAATTCTTTTGTGTGAATTTAAGAAGATGAGTGGATAAAATGAAAAGAGAACCCTTCTGTTTATATCCAGGACCCTGTTTTTGGCCTTACTTCCTTCCACCCTAGGCAGAATGCGCAGATTGTCTTCATTAGATCACCCTGGCTGTGACTCTTGGTGTGCTGTCTCCACCCTTTCGTGAACATCACTGGAAACAAACTTGTGGCTCCGCCCTTGACCTGCCTATTCTGAGACAGTGGATCAGGGCAAGCATTTGTTTTAACAAGCTCTCTGGGTGATCTGGATGCATGCCAAAGTTGGAGAAGATAAGGAAAAAAGATCTTAAAGAAGACTTTGAGCAGAATTTAGGCATTGTTTTCTATTTTTTTCACTCTCCAAATGGAGTTGGAATTGTTCGCTGTGGCTACATAGAATGGATAAAGTTTTACTATTCCATGGATTGTTTTACTTCGCATTAGATCACGGTGCAATTTATGTTTTTTTTTTAATTATTTTGAAAACAAAACCAGGGTAAGTTCTAAAAGAAGGAGAAGAAGGCAATAAAGTAAGTAGCAAGGCAGATACAGCATCTGACAGATACAGAACACAGAAAAAGAAAGGTAGAAAAACTTGGGGGAAAGGAGTGTGTAGGGAGTGAGTGCAAAGGTGAGTGGTGCTTGCTGTGGACATAGCTCCCGCTGCCAGTGTCCAATCATTCACTCCTTTGGTGGCACCTTCCACCCTTGCACTTTTGTTATTTTATGTGTGTCCTGGAGTTGCACTTCCTCCAGCTACAGTCATCACTGCATCCTGTTATTTCTTCTTCAAAAGACCTCTGCACTCATCTGTGCTGCTCAGATGCCGTAGCCATTGATGCCGTAGATATTTTGCCATAGATATTTTGTCCATTGCCTAAGTTCTGCTCTAACCTTCTTTTCTCACCGCAGCCTCCCCTACACTATCTTGCAGACTGTGAGAAGACAGTAGATATGGTTCTCTTTGATATTACCTTACTTTAAAACATGTATCAGAGGGAATCATATATAGGAATTCAACTGAAGCATATATAGGAAATCTTTATGCTTACCTTACCACTCTTTCTGCAAGACTGAAGTTATTTAAAAACAAAAATAGGCTCCTAGCCGGGCGTGGTGGTGCACGCCTTTAATCCCAGCACTAGGGAGGCTGAGGTAGGCGGAGCGTTGTGAGTTCGAGGCCGGCTTGGGCTACTGCGCGAGCGTAAGGCCGGCCTGAGCTACATAGTGCGACCCTGCCTCAAAAAATCAGGGCTGGGAGTTTGGCTCAGTGCCTTAAGCGCCTGCCCTGGCAGGCATGAGGTTGTGAGTTCAATCCCCGGTGCTGCAAAAAAAAAAAAAAAAAAAAAAAAAAAAAAGGACTCCTGATTGCCTACGTTGCAATGACTGATTTTTTTTTCCTTGTCTTCTCCTGCTCTCGAGATCCCTTTTTCTTATAAAGCCTTGTGATCTCCTCTCAATTCTTCACTTCACATCTGCGAATAATATTTATGACTTTAAGCACCTGCCTGCAGTGTGCTAGATACTGTCAAACATTTCATTGTGCATCTCCTATTTCACAGTGATAGGGAAAGACATATTATTTACAACATAGTCTTTGCTTTTAATTAGAAACTTGGTTATAGGCTTTAAAGGCTCTCAATAGATAGTTCCCTATAATATAATCAAACTTATTTCCCAATTCTTCTTACTGGCTTGGTTTTGCCTTTATCGGTTCTGTCTGCGGAACTTCACCTTATTTGCCTTTTCCTTCTTCTGACCCTAGATATTCTTCAAGACTTAAGATACGGGTCCCCTACTCCATTCAGCTGGTCAGGACTAACTCACCTTCCCTGATTTGCTGTCCACAGTGTACCCACTTCTTTTAGAGTATATGTCACATGTGAAAGGTTTTTGTTTTTTGTTATCCTTTCTTATCTTCAAATCAATTGCCAGGTCTTTGAAGTCAATGAATTTTTAATTTTTTGGAGACTGGCACCCAACTAACTCCAAAGGGTCTGATTTTTATTGATATTTTTGATGAGTTCTACAATATAACTTCATTTGTCACTTACGATAATCAGTTGATTTTAATTTATCATGTATGTGATATCCAAAAATCTTTTAAAATAAATGATCACAAAATTTTCTAAACTTTTTCTCCTTAGATGCCTAATCTCTTCTTGAAATTCCTAGGATCGTTAAGAAAAGATAAAATATTTTTATTTAAAGAAAATGAAAAATATATATGTGTGTGTGTGTCATAAAATCCTTATAAGTACAGAAAAGTAAAAAGAAAATCAACAACTTTAAATATATTGTTTTTCTACAAAGTGGTCTTTTTTAGTTATGCTTTCTTTCACACAAAACTCAAGAATGTTTTTCTTTTAAAAGGAAACATTAGGTGAAAAATTAAATGCTAATTCCACGTAATTGTTTTAGGACAGCAGTTTGCCAGGGTACAACAAAAATGACATTAAACAGATCACATGAGCCTTAGAATCTTTCTATTTTACTAAGCTACTCACTTTAGTGAATCATTTTTCAACAGGAGTGCAGGAGGTAAAGAAGCCCAGTTTAAAATGCTCTAATTTACATCAAATAAAAATCATTGAACTGTTTGAATAAATCATTTTATTACAAGAAAGTAGCTTTATCTTTATCTTGGTTATCAACAATTGATTATCTCAGAGTTGCAAGTGAAAGGGCAGCAATCAAGACAGTGAATAAGAAAGAGGGAAGAAAACAGCAAATACAAATGCTTAAAAGTCAGAAAAGAGCCTAATTCACTGTGAAAGCCTTGATGTACACATTCCATGTGTCCACTTATGAATGTTTGTCATGAAAAAACTACATTTTAAATGATTGTTGTTGCCTTGTTTTAAACACCATTGCTTGAATTTTATAGGGAGAAATGAAAAATTCCATTGTCCATCAAGTTTAAAACTTTGTTCTTCAATATATTGTCTGTTCTTAAAAATCAAACAGTAACCATTTGCTTAATTGTACTTTATGTAGCACTTCATTGAAATAGCACATGCTAATCCTTCTTATTAAAATGAAGTCTATTTGAAAGAAATTACCTCTAGATTAAGAAAAATAATCAGATATAAGGGTGAGATGAGGTTTATTGCTATGTTAGTGCCTGACATGCTATAATTTCTAGATCCATTTTCATCTAGATGTTCATGCTAGGCTTTACCAGAATTGCTCCCTATGTAATGAGTACATTAATTGTTTAAAAAATAAATAATATATGGTAAAATTTCTTGACGGTAGGAGTTGTGATTTGTTTACTATTTAACCTCGTATCCTTAACATCTAGCATACTGAATGACATCTAATAAATGAGTGTTGAATGAATAAATTAGGACTGAATTCCCAAAAATGAGGAAAAAAGTTCTTACTTTATTTCACTTACTTTCATATCACACTGCCCAGTGTAGTAGTTAAAATAGGTCTTTAAGTTCAAGCTTTCTACCACATTGTGTATTGAAATTAACCAGCGAGGTTTTAAGATGCACAGGGGCCTGGACGCTACAACCAAGGAGTTTTTGCTCTGAGCTGCATCCCGGGGTCAGGGGACGTGAGTCTCCATAAGTGAGGAACAAGAGCAGTCAAGTTGAAAACCACAGATTTTTATGCAAGATTCGTGTGTTTCTCACATCCAGAGAGAAATTAATCTTAGTTTTAAGCTGGACAAGTATATGAAAGTATTCTGCATCAGTGTCTTCATTTTCCAAATGAACAAACTAAATATCAGACAGCTTAAATTACTTGTCTAATTGTAAACATTGAATAAGTGTCAAAACTAGAACTGAAATTCTGGCCTTCCCTGGTCCAGTGCTCATTTTCCCTTATAAAACTGCACAATTTCTTTCATGATCTCAGTGATGTTTTCTGTGGGGAAAAAAAAAAAGAAAAAAGAAAAGAAAAAAGAAACTGCTTCAAAAGATAATGCATTTTTTCATGTAGCTTCAATCTCAAGCATAACTTTAAAATTTGAAAGACAGAAGTAACATTTATTTCTATGTTCAATGCTAAACATAATCCACCCAAGTATTTGTAGCTTGTGTGATGCAATTAGTTGACTGGACAGAAAATGCATATAACGTGATGAATAACTCTGGGCATGCATACAAAACTAATAGAGGACTGGCTTGCTTTTTAAGGTAACTGGCTTTTAAGGGGACTAAGAAAGATGGTAAATGTCTGAAAATTCTGCCATTCCTAATGGTGGCATAGCGTTAAACTTTTTTTGTGTGTAATTGTCATTCTGTGACCCTCACAATGAAAAAGACCGTCTCTTTAATGGTTTTACTGTATTTGCCTAAGTTAGTAGTGAGAGAAAAGATAAAGATAAAATAATTGGCTGCCTGATCTTTTCTAGTCATTAAAGAATTTTAAAATCAGAAAACACTACTCAGGTTTTAATACCTCTTAATTTAGACTGTTTACATAAGATTGTCTGTACATATCAGTTTTGCTGATTTAAGTCACTGCTTTAACACGTTTATCTATTCCAGTAATTGTAGAGTTTTTTTATAACCTCCCATGAAATAGGTATTATGTATGTACATTTAAATACATAAATGGAAACAAAGGTATTTTTATTCATTAGGCTAAAAAGTTAGGTGTTGAAAATTGATTTGATGGTACATTATAGAGGAAATTAGTTTTAACCAATTTCAGTTGCTTTTATTTGTACAGTTAATTAAATCTGAAAAATAACTCTTCATTAAGAGTGTTAACTTCAAATCTTTTTTTTTGTTTGTTTGTGTTCTTTTAAGTATAATATTCACAATTGACAGCGTGCTAGATTGTTAGGATTTAATTTCATTTATCTGTTCCAGTGTAAAAGTCTGGACTTAGTTACATTCTCTTGTGTGAGTCTAACCAGATTGGTACATAAGCCTAGAGGGTAGGTGAGTCTACCAAGAATGCACATATCATCTTTCTCAACTTCAAGGCACAGCAGGGAAGAACAAGATGCATAACAAAAATACCCTTTTTATTTGCAGTGCTTGGGTATTGTATTAGTCAGCTTTCTTGTCTTTAGGAAAAATATCTGACACCTATAGTTTAAAGGAGAAAAAGTTTAATTTGGCTCAAAATTTTAAGGGGTCAACCCATGGTAGGCCAGCTTCAAGGTAAAAACATGGCAGAAGGGCATTTCAGAGCAAAGATGCATAGTTCATGATAGCTGGAAAGCAGAGCAGGACAGCAGCACCAGAGATGAGGGGGCAAGTGACCATATATAGTACCCAAGGTCGCTCCTCTGTGACCTACACAAAAGCATGCTTTACTAATCTGTTAGACATTTTTAAATCAATCAAGTTGACATATCACCATTAACCATCATAGGCGTGAAGCATAGTTGTCTTATATGCCAAAGATTTCATTTTTGTTCCACTGTTGCTAAAACTTGGTATATCGTTTGCAGCTACAAATGAACCATAATGATTTTCTCAAGACTTGCCTTTTGAAACACACACAACTCTGACACTCAGTTTACTAAGTATTCTACTAAGTAACTTTTAAGAAGTTTATATATTTCTTATGATTCTGATTATCATGACAATATATTAGTGGTCAAAGTAAAAGAGAAGGCATGGTACAAAATGTTAGTTTAGAAGAATGAAATGATCTTTTAGCCTACCTCAGATGTACCCAATCAAGTAATTTTTGAATTTCATTTTCTGAAATCTATAATGTTTCTACATTTCCAGTAAAATCAATGTGAATTTGATCAGACATGTAAGAAAGCCTCTCAAATGTTAGTTATGTTCCTAATAATTTCTTGTCCTCATCAAGATTGCTTAATCTATGAAGTGAATTTTTGTGAAAAATCTATGCCTTATTAGCTCAACAGATAAAGGTTTATTTTCTCAGTTATTAAACCTAATGACATTTTGCCATCTCTCTCAAGAACACTGACCAAAGAGTTTTCTCTGATGTAACTGCAGGCATTTTCCTAATGTGACAGCTGTGATACTGTGTGCTTGCAAATTAGGCATAGTGCTGGATACTCTGGCAAGAAATCTGTGATCCTGTTGTGCAAATGTGTGTAGAAACTAACGGCTTGTCTAGAATTTCATGGTATGATCTCATTAGCTTTGAAATAGGCAACCTCTGAGCAGGAATATATTATATAACATCTATCTCTTTCATACCAGTACAAAGCATTTACATTCTCATCAGTGAATACCATTACCACCTCAATCAAGTCAACTGGAAATTTTCAACATGGTAAGAAAATAATAAAAACACAATACTAAATTGTAAAGAAGTAGTTACTACTGATGTATGGTGACATAGTACTTTTAGGTGAGAAAGTTTGGTCAATGTAATGGTTTATTCAGATCAACAAATTCAGTGTATGCAATACATTGAAGAAAAATTTCCATGTAGAATGAGCTTTTACTTTATACTTTTAGGCAATAATCTTTATTGCTTAAATATTTACTTATTCTCCTTTAATCTTTTTGGTATAGTAGTGATTTTTGGGAAGGTTATGTTAATGCACAGAAATGAGCAAACTCTTTATTGGATCCCATCTTCATGGATCAATATTCAGTTGGGCTTTTTTTACTGAGTAAAACTGTGATTACATTTCAAAGGTTTTAAATAAGCTAGAATAAGAATAGGAAAAACAATAAAGGAAATAGATAATGTTCAAATAAAATCAATGACATTTACCACTTGGTTTAAAATTCTGACACTATATTATACTATGAAATGTTACCTGTATTGATTATTCATAATTCTGTGGTTTTCATTCCAAGTGTTTTAAAAAAAAAAAGAATGAAAAATGGGGGAAATGTATTAAGTCATCTATTTTTGTGGAATAATCTTCATATAATGTGTTCAGAAATACCACTTACGTCTTCAACTCACTTTGACTGTCATTTTAGAATCTCTTTTTGCCTTGTAACTGTAAAATATAAAT
>RJWM01041633.1:0-14783 GCA_004363535.1 Dasyprocta punctata | reverse complement strand
GTGCTGTATATCAGATACCCTTATTATTATATGTCTGGATGAGGATTTATTTTGGTTGTGGTTAATTGGGGTTCTGTATGCCTCAGTTACCGGTATTTCAGATTCTCTTCCCATGTTTGGAAAGTTTTCTGCTATTATTTCTGTGAATAGTCTTCGCAGGTCATTGGTATTGACTCCTGCTTTTTCATTTATGCCTATTTATCTTATGTTATTTCTCTTGGCATCGTCTTGCAGCTGTTGAATTGTTGTTTCTTGGTTCCTTACTATTTTTAGGAGATCTTTTCTTTCATGGCCATGATCTCCTATGCTGTCTTCAAGATCTGAAATTCTATCTTCAGCTTCATTTAAGCGGTTTTTCAAACTTTCCATGGAGTTTTTCATTTCTTGCATTTCCCTTTGCATCTGTTTCATGCATTCTGTTTGTGTCTTATATTGTTCATTCAAGGTTTCGATCATTTTCTTAAGTTCTTCTATTTTTTATCTTGCTCTTCTTTAGATACACACAACATTTCTTTAATAATGATTCTCATTTCATTTTTTAGCTGAGAGAATATTTCTGATTTGAATTTCTCTATAACTTCTTCAAGCTGTTTCTTTATTGCATTTTCTATCATTTCAGAAAGTCCATTTGTGTGACTCCCACTGTCTTCCATTTCAGTGTCTCTTGGGTTTGTTCTTTGTGGGCTGGGGGACTGAGACTGCCTCTTGGTCTTTTGTTTTGTCATTTTCTTCTGGAATCTATGTAGCTCTGTGTCCTGTGAGGCTGGCCGGCGTTCTCCTGAGGTTTGCGCTGATTCTTGCGGCGTGCAGGATCGCGGGACCCAGTAGGCTGGGTCCCGTGCACAGCAAGGAAAGGTGGCCTCCCGGGGCATGCGGGTGGAGCCTCCTCCTTCACTGGGTGGGGGCCAAGGCCTCCTGGTCCCAGCAAGCTAGGCGGGGCAGCACAAGTGACGCGGACCCGACCCTGGTTCTGTCTGCAGGTTCAGCCCAACAGCTATGCCTGCGGGGCAAGCCCAGGCAGGTCCCAGGCCTACAGTGCCGGGAGCAACCCTGCTGGGTGGCGGGGTCTGCACCTGAGCTGTGGGATGGCACACGCTCGAGCCGCTCCACTGAAGAATGCAGCTGGAGTATGCTCTGCACTCTGGTGGGGGGGGCCCAACCTCTCCAGGTCCCTGCAGCTATGTTGCTCAGTTCCCGGTGAGCAGCTCTGGGGTCCTGGGCTGATTTGGGCTGGGCTGCATACCTCTGTGTCCTGCATGGCTGGCCGGCGTTCCCCAGAGGTTCGCGCTGATTCTTGTGGTGTGCAGGATCACGGGACCCAGTAGGCTGGGTCCCGTGAGCAGCAAGGAAAGGCGGCCTCCCGGGGCATGCGGGTGGAGCCTCCTCCTTCACTGGGTGGGGGCCTAGGCCTCCCGGTCCCAGCGAGCTAGGCGGACCCGACCCTGGTTCTGTCCCGCAAGTTCAGCCCAACAGCCCCATGATGTTATTTCTTTTTTAGCACTTTCTTTCCCTTTTTTCATGCCCATAAGTATTTGTTCTATATACTTTGGTGAAACTGTATTTGTTGCGTATGTAGTCATGATTGTTATCTCTTCCTCTTAAATTGTTCCCTTTGCAAAGATTTAGTGACCTTCTGTATCTCTATTTACAGTCTTGGCTTGTAATTCGCTTTGTCTGCAAATAAAATAGCTATCCCTGCTTTTTTCTGGGTTCTTGTTGCATGAAGTATTGTTTTTCATCCTATGACTTTCAGTATATAAATTTCTTTTTGAATTAAATGTGTTTCTTGTATGCAAAATATTGTTGGTTCTTGCTTCTTGATCCATTGGGCCAGTCTGTGTCTTTCGATTGGTGAATTGAGACCATCAACATTAATGATTACAACTGATATGTATTGACTTACCCTTGTCATATTATTTTCCTGTTGTTGGCTCCCCCTTTTTTTCCCCTCCCTCTGTTTAACTGTTTGCCTTGCCTGATGGGTTCCTTCTATTGGGCTTCATGGAGTTGTAGTCCTTGTTAACTCCTTTGAGAACATCTTTCAAAATATTTTAGAGCACCGGTTTGGTGGTTATAAATTTCCACAGATGTTCTTTGTCATGGAAGTATCTTATTTCTCCATCAGTTTTGAAATATAGTTTTGTGGGTTACGTCCAGCTGGTCTGAAAGTTGTTTTCCTTTCGAATTTGAAATACTTCACTCCAAGTTCTCTTTGACTTGAGACTTTGTGCTGAGAAGTCAGCTGTGATTCTGATTGACTTTCCTTTATAGGTGATTTGTTTCTTTTCTCTAACAGCTTTTAAGAGTCTATGCTTGTGTTGAATTTCTGGAATCTTTACTCTGATATGCCTGGCTGTAGAATTTTTTTTTTTTTTTTGACCATGGCTAATTGAAGTTCTATATGCTTCACTTATCTATACTTCAAATTCTTTTTCTGTATCAGGGATGTTTCCTGGCATGATGTTTGTGAATGGGTGTTTGATTTATTTATTTATTTATTATTATTTTTAATGTTTTTGATGCGCTGCCGAGTAGTCTTTATTGGCGGTTCAGGGCGCGTCCAGCAGCAGCAGCTGGTGCGTGTATGAGTTCAACCAGTGGCGGCGCTCGAGGGCGGCCAGCAGCGCCAGGGTACACTACGACACAGGGGTGGCCCAACCAACCCGGGCCTGGTGGGAGGTGCGGGGGTTGAGGACCCCTGCGAGGGGCAGAGCGACACCCAAAGCGGTGTGGGTGACCCAGGGCACAAGCAGGAGCAGGAGCAGCAGCAGCTGCATCTGGGGGGACCCCCGGGCACCTGGTGAGTCTCCATCACCGCGCAATGGGCTTGGGCTGCAACAGGGGCATCCCCCTTATAGTGCCTCCCCAGGTGCCCCCGCATTCCTGAATGGGTGTTTTGAAAACCTCATTTGTGGTATCTCCTGCTTTTTCATTGACTCCAGTCAATCTTGAATTATTTTTCTTTGTTGCATCTAGCAACTGCTAGATTGCTTTCTTTTAGTCCCTTGTTATTTTTGAGAAATCTTTCTTTTCATGATTGCTAACTGCAAGCCTGTCTTCTATATCTGAGATCCTGTCCTCATATTGGCTTAATCTGCTGTGAATACTTTCAATGGAATTTTTATTTTACTAGATATCTGCTTGAAGCTGCCTTATGGATTCCATTTCTTTCCTATGCTGAGCATTCATAGTTTCCATAGTTTTCTTAAGATTGGCTATTTTTTATGTCTGTATCTGCTCTAGCATCAGTAAGTATGGTCTTTATTTTGAACACCTTTTTTGCAGTTATCTGAGAGATTATTTCTGATTTGATTTTTTCTCGTGCCTCATTCAATTGCTTTGTTGTTACCACTTCAGAGAGGCCACGTGGCAGGCTTTTGGATTGTCCCACCTCCTTGCCCCCTGGGTTTGCCTTTAGTGAACTGCACATCTGGAGTTCCATCTTATTTAAGTGTCTTCTCATTTTCTTTTCTTTTTTTAGTTTAATTCCTGGGATGATGCTTGCAAATTACCTATGGTGGGTTGCTTTATTGCTTGTATCCAGAATGCTAAGGTAATGATTTCTTCTCTGAGGTATCTTTCAGTTGTAACTAGTTTTTGGGTTTTGAGTCTTTTGGAGATCCTACCTCTTCAGTTTGTTGGAGATGAGAAATTGCTGTGTGTTTGGCCCAGTCCCTGGTTCTTTGGCACTGTGCCACAGTGTTTTCTGTGACCCTTAGTCAATCTTAGTCATGGAATACCAGGACCAACAGCTGTTTAGAACAATTATGTGACTTTTGGCTATAGTGGTACCAATAGCATCAAGTACAGCCTAGAAAATGACAAACTGAGCTAACCCTTAGTTCACCACTTTTAACCATATGAACTAGATTTGTGGTTATATAATAAAATCTAAAACAAACAAGAAAATTATATGCAGTATACAAGTCCTTAATATGTCTATTTTGCCCTCAGGAGTTAAAATTTAAATGAGTTAAAGAGAAAATAAAGAAGTGAAAGAACTGGAGTACATTAGAAGTAAGGTTGGAGGACAAAGGGCAGTTGTGCTGACTTTGGGAAACTGGTGCACAAGACTGGAGGCAAAGAGAGAAGGAAGAGATAAAAAGAACAGAGCAGAACCACAACCACAAAAAGGTTAGAAACCACAGTCATATAAAAGAAAGATCAAACAATGAAGGAGAAAAAAAAGCAAAAAGCATAAACAAACCCATTACTACAGCAATAAAAAACAAATCAGAGAGAAAAAGAGAGAGAGAGGGAAAAAAAGGTCTACCTCCAGAATGTCTCTGCTTTCACTGGTAGACAATCTGTGAAGAAAGAATCCTGATCTGTTCTCATCTATCCCAGCAAGTCAACAGTAGTTTTTTGAGGGGGAGTAGTAGATAATCTCAGTGAGGCTGCACTTTCTGACTGAGACCAGACTCATTTTTCTTGCTGCCGTTTAAGCACTTCCTGCGGGTCTGAGCCTAACTGGAAGCCACTAATAGATGGAGCCAGTCGCAGGTCTGAGTTCTGACTCAGCCAACCCTTCACATCTGCTTTGCTCCACTGCTGTGTCTCTCCATAGAGGTCTCTTGGGTCACCAGCCATCACTGTGCATCTGCCGGTTTGAACTGCTCCTCTTGTGGAGTCAGTCTTATCTCAGGGAGAAGGTACTGCTGGCTACCTCCTTTTTCTTCATTGAAGTTTCTCTCTTCACTCTCTCAGATTCTTCCTGGGTACAGGGGATCTGCTTCCCTCCTTCCTGTCTTCCTCAAGTTGCTATATTCCAGCATTTGGATGGTGACTCTCAGAGAGGCTCTTTCTCTGCTGCTTACTGCTCCACCATCTTGGTCACCTGTCCTCACATTTAAATGAGATAAAGGAGTGTTTGCCACACAGAATCCACAGTTTGACACCACTCATTGTGAGAAAGCATTTCCTTTCAAGTACTCTGGCATAGAGGTTTTAAACCAAAGGCCAGTGGGAGGAAATATTGTCATTCTTTATGTTTCCTATTGATTTTATTTATATTGGGGCAATATAAATTTTGTTTTATCTGGGCTTTTTCCTTCAAGCTTTACACTACTGGCAATAACATCCTGTAGCCATGTTGTACGTATCTATCAGCCTCAAGTCTTTCTAAGTTCTTTGCAGACTTGAACACTTAACTCCGGGACTATCCTTCCAGTTCAAGTTCTATTGTTATTCTGAATGTTTTTGGCTTCTAAAATCTTGATCTATTCTGTATAGTTATGGTTCATCCAGTACTTCACTAATTCATTCACTGATTTCACAGATAGTGGATATATTTGTGATGCTTAAATTTAGGCATCAGCTTTACTAAATTAAGGAATACATTACAGTAAAACCTTGGTTTACAAGCATACTTTGTCCTGGAATCATACTTGTAATCCAAACTAATGTATATCGCAGCATATTTCCACATAAAAAACAATGTAAACTCAGATGATTCATTCCATAACCCAAAAATATTCATATAAAATGATCATAATATTGTAAAATAGCACAAAATAATGAAGAATATTCAAAATATAAAGAAAAATAAACAAATTAATCTGCACATACCTTAAAAAATCTTTGTGGCTGGTGTGAGGGAGACAAGAGAGAAGAGGGTTACTTTGTAGGACAACGTTGACCATCACTAACAGAATCACTGCAATCTGTTGATTCAATGAAATCTTTTTCTTTTTATATGACTTTAATAAGAAATCTATCCAATGACTTGGTTTTGCCTCCTTCTGAGGATTTTATGGAAATGTGACCTTGCACTGTTGTTAAACAGATTCATTGCTAGCACTCCTACAACCTTATTTGGGTGGTGATTTTCTAGAAAATTTTGAACCATTTCCCACATTTAAGCATCTCCCTAATCTCATTTGAAACAAGTGATTCCTCTACCTTTTGAACCTCCTCTTAGGCAGATGAGACCTCCTCCATAACCTCTTGCTATTGGGAGATTATCATCCACAATCTTGCAGAGAGGGAGAGAGGGAGAGAGGGAGAGAGGGAGAGAGGGAGAGAGGGAGAGAGGAAGAAAGGGAAAGAGGAAGAGAGGGAGAGAGGGAGAGGGAGAGAGGGAGAGAGGGAGAGAGGGAGAGAGAGAGTGTGTCTTGGTTACTTTTCTCTCATTGATGAGACAGAATTACCTGACACCCAAAGTTAAAGTGGGAAAGGTTTATTTAGCTCACAGTTTGTAGAGGTTTCAGTCCATGAGGGTCTACCTCCAAAGCAGGGTATCACATGGTAGAGGGGCAACAGTTCATGGTAGTGAAAGACTGAAAACCAATGAGAGAGAAAGAGAGAGAGAGACTGGGGTGGGGGAGGGAGCAAACAAGAGAAACAAGCCTCTTTCTGCCTCTTTTTATTTTATCCAGACTGCTGGGATTAGGGTGGTGCCAGTCCAATCAGTGGAGTGATCCAGCAATCACCCTGCCTTAATCCCAGCACGCTTAATCCCAGCATTGAACTATGAATCAGTCACAAACTCTCAATTCAGCTACCTCTGAAAAAGCCTGCCCCCATGGCTACATGAGGCTTTGGTAGGGGGACATCTAGACAGAAGCTATAGCAAAGATAAAGAGAGAGATCTCAGGTATGATCATGTAACATTTGGTATCACCTACTACTCATATTGCAAGACACTGGTTGTCTATTAAGTTAATTTTTTTTGGAAATGCAGTCTTGCAGAACACTTACGGAACAAGTTGCTTGCAATCCAAGGTTTTACTATATTTAGAAAAATGAATAATGTATTATTCCTGTTAATATATTTCCAGAAGACATTGGTGTATGAGTTGATGGATTGAATCCAGAAGATCAACCCTCTATGTTTGTGGACACTATGTAATTGGCAAGGGTCCATATAGAACACAAAATTCAGAGGAAAGGTGATTTCCTCATTTCTGTAGCTGGCACACATTTCTTTTCAGCCTGTGGACATCAAAACTACAAGAATATTGAATCCTAGGATTTCTGTAGGTCTAATCCTCCCACTACAAAGTCTGCAGACTTTGCCCTTAGACTGAGATTTGTACTGCTGCCTGGTTGCCTGTTTCTGAGGCCTGTGGATTTGGTCTGAGCCACGTTACTTGCATCACCGGGTCTCCAGTTTGTAATCTACCCATCGTGGGACTATCTCAGCTTCTATAGTTGCGTAAGCCAATCCCCTGATATATCTTATATATCTCTCATATATCTATCATATATATCTATCTCTTATATATCTAAATCTGGCTGTCCTGTTTGTTGTGTGTCTCTGGGGAACCCTGACTAATACAATTTGTGTTGGGCACTGAGGCAGGCCCTGGGAAGAAAAAAGGTTAATGACATGGTTTCTGTTCTCTAGCGGGGCAATAGACACAAGTAAAAAATGTGTAATTAATTGTAATAGATGCATTTCAAATCCAGATGTGTATTTCCATCAGCATTAAGATATTGATGAAATTGTTATAGAGACGGCTGGTGATGTAGGTCAGTGGTACAGTACTTGCCTAGCATATGTGAAGCCCTGTGTTCAATTCTCAGCACCATGGGATAATAATCATCATTATCTAAATGACAGAGCTTTAAAGATTGTTACTGGGAACACAGGCACAAAAGTATAAATTCCATGACACTTTCAGGCCACTGCCAATATTTTGATATAAACAGAGCTCCTGCTTTAAGTAAAGATAAAACAGGAGATGGAGCAAAAGGACCAGACTGGTCAGAGCACTACAGGCCAAACTCAAGAGTGTGGAAGTAAAAATTATTTTCCTACTTACACTGAACTTTATTCAAAATGAAAATAAAATAATGATCATATCATTATTTGATGAGAAGCCTTGTGAGTAAATATTATTGTGGAACAAATAAGTTGTTTTAGAACCTTCTCCTATTCAATTAGTTTTTTGCTGTTATGTTTGTTTTCAAAATAGTGAGGAAGAGTAGATTTAAAAATGTGTTCTACTGATACAGAGACATAAGAAACAGAAGGACAGCACTCGGGAGGCTGAGGTAGGCGGAGCGTTGTGAGTTCGAGGCCGGCTTGGGCTACAATGTGAGCGCAAGGCCGGCCTGAGCTACATAGTGCGACCCTGCCTCAAAAAACCAGGGCCAGGAGTTGGCTCAGCAGCTTAAGCGCCTGTCGGGCAGGCGCGAGGCTGTGAGTTTGATCGCTGGTGCTGCAAAAAAAAAAAAAAAAAAGAAACAGAAGGAGACTGTTGTGGTGGGATCAAGATCACATTTCAGTTTAAATATGATCAGTTTCATGTATTGTTGCAATAAACTATACAAAAGTAGCAGGAGTCCCATTACATTTGTTTAATTGCTAGGAATTATAAATTATTTAATCTCAAAGGAATGTTTCCTTAAACTATAAGCCAACAATAACCATAAAGCCAATAAAACATGTGTCATAGAATACTCCAGGTGCTTTTTTAATTGTTATAATCATTATGCTAAATATATTAAATTTATTTGAAACTAGACTGCGAATTAGTGTATCCAACTAATTACTAACGAATAATGAGCATGTTGTGTAAGTTTTTTCTAGTTAGTCATAAATCTATATAATTGTCTTAGTTATTTTTCTCACTGCTGAGACAAAATACTCAACACCCAAAGTTAAAGAAGGTTTGTTTAGCTCATAGTTCATAGAGGTTTCAACTCTTAGTTGGCTAGCTCCAAGGAAGGGTGGCATGGTAGAGGGGCATCACAGAGGAGAAATAGTCCATGGCAAGTGAGCAGGTGAGAGCAACCAAGGAATGGCCACAGTTTTTTCTATCCCTTATTTTTTCCAGGCTACTAAGGGTGGGTAGCACTCACACCCTTAATCTTAGTGCCCTTGATAGGATCACGCATTGTATCATGAATCAAGTCCAGCATCACACACTCTAGATCCAGCCACCTTTGAAAAAGACCCATCTATATCTAGATGACGTTTTGGGAGGGGACATCTAAACACAATCCATTCTGCCCCTGCCCCCACAAAGACTAATGTACATTCCTTTATACAAAAGGCATTTAGTCCATCTCTAAGAGTTGCTAAAGTTCTAACAGTTTCAGCACTGCTAAAAAATCCAAGTCCAAAGTTTACTCTGAGATTTAAGGCAAACTCTTAACTGTGAGCCTCTGTGCAAAAGAAAATAAAGTTAAACATTTCCAATACTCAATAACACAAAATAAATATTACCATTCCAAAAGGTACAAATAGGGAGATACAAAAGAATGTGCAAAGGAAGTCCAAAATCCAGCAGGGCAAATATTAACTCCTGTAGCTCCATGTGCAGCATCTGAGGCAATCTGTGGCAAAATGTGAACTCTAAAGGGCTTAGATGTATCAGCACTTATGGGACTGCCAGTGGTTGTAGCTCCCATGGCTTCTCTCTTGGGCTGGTTCTACTCCTTCCTTGCACTTTTCCTCAGACAATCCATGTTTTTGGCTTCTTCAAACTTCTGGGGTCTGCACTGCACCTTTGGCTTCTCACTCACAGCTTCATACACTGTTGTCTTAGGGGCACACTGCCTGACCTCCCAGGCCTTCTTGTGAAATCTGGGTGGAAACTCTCCTGACCCCACAACTCTTGCATTCTGAATGCACCTAAAACCAGCACCATGTGGATGTTGCCAAGGTTTGCTCCCAGCTGAATGGTAGCCAGGATTTCTTCTCTCTTGGCTGTAGGGGTTGAGTGCCTATGAACAAAGTCCAGAGGAACCTCTTCCCTGGGCTATTGCCATTCTGGAATGTGGTTCTCTGGGGCTGTCCTCTCAAAGCAAAATCTTTCAATTTTGCAATTCTGAGGCTGCAAAAGCTAGAGTCCTGTTGGTTCTTGTGTTGTCTTCACATCATCTTTTCTGTTGTCTTCTTCTGGAGTACTTAGCTTTTTTTCACTAGTCTTTTCAGTGACAAATTTCTCCTCTGTTCCATCTTTGTAGGGTGCAAATTTATGGGTACTTCCTTTCTGGTCAAACTCACAATGTTTTGATTTATTCTGATGGCTGATATGCTCTTGATTCTCAACATAAATCTGGCTAAAAGTCCCCAACAGTGGCCATGCCACTGTGTCAATGTTAGATAGCCTTGAAATCTCTTCTGCAAGATTAAATTAGTCTGCCACCCTTTATCTCAGTCTCAGGCAAAGTCTCTGGACATAAGCAACATGTAGACAAACTTTCAGCCAACGTATAACACACTTGATATGGAGTCTAACAACTAATGCACTCCTATTTCCCATCATAAATCTCCTGAGTCAGGTCTTTACTGGCAGAATTTCTATTAGCATTCTTTTTTTTATTTTCATGTGGCACTGGGGATGGAACTCACAACCTCACGACTGTCAGGCAGGTGCATAAGCCGCTGAGCCAAACTCCCAGCCCTAGTTTTTTGAGCCAGGGTCCCACTATGTAGTTCAGGCTGGCCTTGCTCACATTGTAGCCCAAGCTGGCCTCGAACTCAAAACGTTCCACCCACCTCAGTCTCCCGAGTGCTGGGATTAAAGGCGTGTGCCACCATGCCTGGCTTTATCAGCATTCTTCTGAGCTCTGACCAGAGTCTCCCATCAAATATAGCCTAAGGCATTCCAGCTCTACTTTTTCATCTGGCTTTTATGAACCTTTCCAAACTCTTCCCACAAGCCAGCCTCAAAGGTTCCTGGACCACATGGTCAGATATAATTACAGCAAAGACCCCACTTCTCTGCTGTCTTAGTTTTCTTGCTGCTGAGACAAAATACCTAACACCTAAAGTTAAAATAGAAAAGGTTTATTCATAGAGGTGTCAGCTCTTAGTTGGCTGGCTCCAAGGTAGGGTAGCATGGCAGAGGGGCATCACAGAGGAGAAATAGTCCATGGCAAGCAAGCAGGTGAGAGCAACCAAGAAATGGCCACAGTTTTTTCTATCCCTTATTTTTTCCAGGCTACTTAAGGTGGTCAGCACTCACACCCTTACTGCTAGTGCCCTTGATTCTAGCATTGCACCATGAATCATTTCCATCATCTTACACTCTAGATGCAGCCACCTCTGAAAAAGACCCACCTATGACTGGCTCTGGGGAGACATAAACACAAGCCACAACAATAATCTCTGGGTCTAGCTTTTTCTCTCCAGACTTATTGAAATGCAATATCAAATCTTGTTTTTTCATAGGAACTTAGATTTGTCTGATGACAAGGGGGAGCCTTGGAAATGTTCTAAGCAGCAGGGAAGCATAATCAGACTTACATTTAGAGATAAATTCTGGAGCCTTATTGAGTATAAATAGGTGGGGAGAGAGCAACCAGAGGTAGAATAATCTTAGGAAGCGTTGCTGGAATCCAGGTGAAAAATACTCATGGCCTCAATTAAGACACTAACGTGGATATAGAAAGGGTAGGATGAACATAATGACTTTGGGAGGGAGAATTTGTAATTATTGGCTGTGGGGAGGAGGAAAGCATACAGAATGATTCCCAGGTTTGAGAGTTGGGCAACTGGATGAAAGTCTTTAATGTCATTGACACTGATTAAATTTGCTGAGTATTTGCTGAATACTGGTACTGAAAGGAAGTAACATGAAAACAAGAAAAAAGGCTGGATTCTGATGATTTCAGTTTAGAGATGTATAGTTTGAGAAATGGATGTGATCTATCCTAAGAACACTTTGCTTTTGTTTTTGTTTGTTTATTTTAGAGCCCTCATCACCGAGTGCTACTGGTCTATATATTACAAGGTGCATGTGTTTATTTGTAAGAATAGGTGTTTATTGTCTGCTTTCTCTTTTAAGACTGTAGCTTATACAAGTTAAAATAGCATGTCTGCTTTACTCACCTAAGTTGATTCCGGCAGTTAATCAAGGGCCTAGCACAGGGCAGAGGTTCTATGTTTACTGAATGATGCATAAATTCAGATGGCAGACATTCAGCAGGCAGTTGAATATAAGGTGCTAGAAATCAAGAGGGAGATCAGGGTTGAAGTCACAATTTTGGAGTCATTAGCACTTAGGCCAGGCTGTGCCCTAGGCACCAAATAAGAAGAGTGTGAAAGGAAGGAGGGTCTGCATAGAACTCATAAGGATATTGACTTTAAAAGTTGAGTAGGGTCGCTCACTTTGGCAGCACATATACTTACAAAAAAGTTGAGTGGAGGAAGAGAAAGCAGCAAAGGATAAAGAGAATCAAGAAGAACAGAAACAGAGAGGAGCTAGGAGAAATGTTACATGAACCAAGGAAGGAATGGAGAGAGTTGTGAAAGTGTGACTATGGACACTTAAGATGATAATTGATAAAAGCCTGTAAGATTTGGCTACCAGTAAGTCATTCATAATCTTTCCCAGAATTCTTCTTCATTTTTTTTTTTTTTTTTTTTTTCAGCACTGGGGTTTGAATTCACAACCTCGTGCCTGTCAGACAGGCGCTTAAGTCACTGAACCAAACTCCTGGCCCTGGTTTTTTTGAGGCAGGGTCGCACTATGTAGCTCAGGCCGGCCTTGTGCTCGTGTTGTAGCCCAAACCGGCCTTGAACTCACAATGCTCCTCCTACCTCAGCCTCCCAAGTGCTGGGATTAAAGGCGTGCGCCACCACACCCGGCTTTTCCCAGAATTCTTAATAGAATGGTTGGGCAGCCAGCAATTTTTAGTGGGCTACAGATTCACCAGGTGGCCTCTTATTTATTTTTTTTTTAAGTCAAGTTTACTGGCCTCAGCATTAAGCATGTATTTTTAGTAAGAAATGTATTGAATTATTTTCTTTTTCTTTTTCTGTTTTTATTTTAAAGAGGAAAAAACAGAAACATCAAGGAGCAATTAAAAACAACAACAAAAGCAAAATGATGATGACAACAACATAAAACAATGGTGATATAGGATTTCAAAACAAGATGATAGGAATTTAACAATGGTTGTTATATTGCATATTGTTATCCTCGAAGTAATTGCTCAGGCTACCAGATACTGCCTGCATTATTTTCTTTATTTAAAATGTATGATTGAAGTAGGAGGATCAAAGTTTGAGGATAGTCTATACTACAAAGCAAGTTCAAGGCTTCCTGGAATACACAGAAAGACTGTCTCAAAAGCCATACACAGACAAAAAATGTATATGAATAAAACTATGCATATACAAATAGAGTCATACTCTAGTTATTTTGTATTAATTGCAATGTTTTATTTATATTATGGAACATTTTTCCAAACTTCTTCTATGAGATTTATAACATTGTATCATGTTAGTTCTTCATGGTAGGTTGCTTTTCTTCTTATATGCTTTATCACAGTTCTTTACTTTTGCAAGTGTTCAAAATGAGAGGACAGATACATATGGGCAATTTTAATTTTCTGTGAATTTTTTTGTGAATTTTTAAATATTTTTAGTTTCTGCTGGGCGTGGTAGTATATGCCTGTAATCCCAGTACTCAGGGGGCTGAGTCAAGAGGATCGCTGTGAGATTGAGGCCAGCCTGAACTGCATAGTGACTCAAAAAGACAAAAATTTTTTTTTCAGTTTCCACAAAAGTCCAATTATTTTCCCCATAAACATGCAGAAAATATATAAGTATATTTCTAATATATACTATTAGCCTCACATTAATCCTTCATGAGGCATTTCCATTTTTCACATGAGTAAGCTGTGGTAAAGATTAAGGCAAAAATTAGGGAGCTTTTCCAAGGTCAAGCAGATTGTGACTAGTAGAGACAAGATAAGGTGAGAATAATGATCTATAGAAGCTTTGAGTCTAAACCCTACCCATTACTAGCTATACCACACTGCATTGTTTTCCTGTGAGTCTTTACACTAATACCAACAATTCAATGAAGAATGGACTACATCTCATTCACTGTTGTATATCAGTGCCTTACAGTCTGTCTGATTCAGAGAAGACATTGGATTATTGCTCGTTGGGCACAAATGATGACTGATCTGAGCCTTAATATATGGTATTACTTTTCAAAGTCATTGATAGATGGAAAAACAAAAATTGTAAAGAGAAATATATAGAGAGGCATAAAAATCCTGTACTGCCAGACATGATGCCTGTTGTCAAAACTACTGTAGAGACTAAGGCAAGTGAATCTCTTGAGCTCAGACTTTCAAGGTAGCTTGGGTAACACAGTGAGTCTCTGTTCTTCAAAATCAAGCCAAAATAAACAAACATACAAACAAACAAAACAATCTGTAGTAAACAGGTACTGAAAGGTGCTTGTTATGATTAAAGAATAGGTTACAAAAGAAAGTGTGGTAAGAGAGAAGGCTGTGGAGGAAGTCAGGGGCCAGCACCTGGGAGACTTTAATTCCACACTTAGTAATTTCAGTTGTACCCTGTCACCTCTTACAGGCCTTATAACATCTTAGTGGACTCTTGCTTACCTTTGACCTTTACCTATGTTGTCATGGTTGTATTAGTTCAGGCAATAAGTAAAGACTGAAAGAACAGTGCATGTTTCCACATTGATATTTAGCCATCTGTGAACATTTGTTTGAATAATCCTTCCCTTTGGTCTATATTTATCGATTGCTTTGGGTGCAGTATTTTATCTGACCTATTGGGCTTCCTAACTAACCTTCTTGCTTTCATCACAGCCTTATTGAATCTCTCTCTCACTGCCTCATGGAGTTGCAACTCTTTAAGGAGAAATCAAGTCATGTTCCAGAATATTGTCTAATAGCACACCCTCATCGTGTGCTGTTTAACATCCAGATACCTTACTGTGGCCTCTGAGTCCCTTCATGACCTGGTTCTTTATGACTTCATCTCTCATCTCTCCCTCTGAATTTTGGGCAGTCTATCCACACTGAACCGCTTGTAGGTATCAAGATGATTTTGCAGC